>PYUH01004046.1:1319127-1372762 GCA_016808085.1 Suaeda aralocaspica
CAGCTATAGCATCCCGTATCTTGAACTTGAGTGCAAGGAAAATTTTGTTATCGTACCTTCATATCTTCGACAAAAGATGGAAATCCTCCAATGGTCATAAAGGTCAAACGAAGCAACGAACATGAGCACGACACCTTTAGCCTGAAAATATAATACACATTTGGTTAAATTCAATTTCAAATAATGCTAGCTAAAATTTCTACTGATTAAACTCATTCAACTAACAACAAGACAATAACTTATGAGCGAAACTATTACCTGAATTGAGTTATAAGTTTACCAAGATCAAGAAGATAGTGCCCAACCCAAAAGCCAACACAAGTAGACGAAAAATCGCAACCAATAATAACAAGATCACAATACAATTCACAAAGGACCTTCTTGTAAGTACATTACATTGTGTAGTGAAACTAGCATGTCTTTTACTTGTCTCCAATCTTTCACCTTTCTGTAGTTGTATGGTTGCATAAGAATATAATTTGTGTAGTCCAATACAATCCTTTGGAAGCAAAGCTATTTTAGCTAGTAAAAATTTGTATTATGTACCTGTTTCACTATATTGGAAATAACTCCTAACACTTGTTTATGATTTTCAGATGACTTTATGATTTCGACAAAACGTTGACATTTTCCTCGGTTGATTTCCTTCATGTATGCCTTGTTCAATATCCTAATAGTAAGAAGAAAAACGAACTGAAACTGAAAATTTGCTAATTTGGATATACATAGAGAGTAACTACAATTAAAAACAAAGATAATTTAGGCAAATAATAAGTTAAGGTCTACCTCATCAAGTCTTTGTTTATCAATTCAAGGAAGTGTCAGCTGGATTTTGAAGAGTTGGACTGGGTAACCTTTGGCTGCAAAATACTACACAGAAAATTAAGTTCAATTTCATCATGCACTTTTCAACATCTATCCATCAAATACTTTTTAGAACAAAGGATTTGTAGTACGATAAAAAGATGAAATATTCTGCAAATAACACAGGATAAGTAGCTGATGATGAGTTACAGCAAGAAGAAAATGGTGCGTATGGTTACTCAGTAAATTTCTATAGGAAAATGTAATAGACTACTAGCTTGGTGGGGCTTCTTTGGTTTGTAGGAGTGTTAAGATAATTTCAGGCAGTCACCCTTCGACGTGGGAGTAAGAGTGGAAGCGAGGAAAAAGGCCGTAATTTTGTGACTGCTGACTGGCTGACGATGTCATGACTACTAAGTAAATATAATAAGTTCTGAGACATGAAGTGGCGTTATACAGATCAGAGAAATGGTGAAAGACAACAAAGCATAGGCCGGAGAAAAACATAAGTCGAACGAAGGTCTCCTGTGGCATTCTGCAATCATGTATGATACAACAATGAAGACTCGAAACTCTATTTATCTGATCTAGGTTCATTTATACTACTACAAAAAGGCAAGATAACGACACAGCTGATCTCAACCAGACAATAAAAGACTATTACCGATCTTGATTTTATTATGGGCAAGCACTATTTTCCTCGTTTCAAGGGATTAATCGATAAATCATGTCCAAATCATGCAATTAATGTGATGTGTTCATGCTTCAATTAAGTCACAATTTACCCACATTGAAAATATTTGCAAACATGGTTTAGAAAAACAATATGAAAAAAACGAAAGAGGGCAAGACAATTTAATCGAGGGTAAAGGTTGTGCTAAAAACAATTTTTTTTGTCCGCTTCCAGTGAAGCAAAAAAAACTTTTCATTTGATGTAAGCTTAGCAAATAAGTAAGAAATAAATTTCCCCTTCGCGGTTTATATTTATTCGTAATAATTTTTCCATTTAACTAAAAAAACACTACACACCGATTTGGACCTCGGCCTATTTTGTACAACTGGCAAACGTAAATATTAATTTGTTTCGAACTATTCATGGGCCAGGTATACGTTGTTCTTCAATTTCTGCGTCAGAATTTCCTGTTGTCTCTTTTATTAATCTTATAACTTTTGTATGACTGAGTTGCTTACGTACCTTATACGTATATCAACTGGCACTACATGGGTAATATTCATAAGTCCGTAATTATAATGATTGCCGTGAGCTTATCAACTTTCGAACAATATGTATACTCCGTACACTATAACAACCGTTGGAGCAACCTTTTTCTGAAAACTATGAAATACTCCACCGGATGGTGTTGGTATGTGATGACTCTGCCCTTTTCAATAAATAATGGTGTGCCTCTCATTGATTATAGGGGCGATGAATCAATTTAGACTTGTGGTTTTGCAATGCCTAAAGCCAAGATCAATTTGTTAGACATACATCCATACATATACATACATAAATAGCTGTTTGCATGATTCATGATCAATTAGTATCATAGTAAATACCCATTATCAAACCTATACTACTCTCGGTTGAATTCATCCACTAATCCTTTATTGCATTTTTAAATGAGGCACAGAATTAGGAGTCCGTGACAATATGCGGGAAAAAAAAAAAAAGAAAAAAACAAAAACTAAAAAAAACACAAAGTAAATATACCTCCGATATTTGTTGTTGGAGAGATCAAGCTTGCTTTCATCCTATGCAGTCGAGATTTACACACGGAGGATTAATATGATTAAAGAGATTATCTACCTACGATTAACAGTCCTTGCCATTACCCAAATTACTTACCAAATCAACGAGAATCAAGGAGCTTTATTCTTATCATTAGCCTGTGTTGCTGTGATCTATTTTTAGTAAACGTAGAGAAAAAGAAGCTATTTCACCCGGAAAGTTACCCAAAATTAGTGTTTTTTTTGACATAATAGAACACATCTATTCTTTTATTAGGGTATTTGTGGGTCTTTCCACTAAGAATACTTATCCTTATCCCACTCTAAATCCAGCTCTCGCTTGGTGCCGTTTCATACATCATCTTCCTTGTCAAATTTCCGAAAAACGAAACCTTTACTGTTATTATGATCTACCTGGCATCGATTAGAATTAAGTTTGTTTTCTTTTGGTGGTAGTGTATCACGGCAAAAGGAGGGTTGTTTGAAATTGAATGAAGTTTAAAGTGAGTGGTAGGACGATGGAACAGTTGCTGATATTAATCGGAAGAATTTGTCACGTGACGGTGACAATAATTATATATAGACACTAGTGGCGTTGAATACGATTGACATCCAAGTGGAACAATAAGTGCCCCAATTTTTCAAAGTGTAATACTGAAAGCGCGTTGTCAACTGTTTCCAGTTCTTTCGAAAAGTTTTTTCTTTAACGGAGGGAATTTTCAATTATGGTGATTAATATACGTTCTACAGATAACTTTTTAAGGAGTTAAAGATTGAGTTGACCTTGATCCGTTCTTTGTGGGATTAAGAAGTAGCACAGGAGTCCGGTATCTCTTTTATTTAATCTAATACACCAACATACTCGAATAAGGAACTGTGATCGATAACGGATAGAGAAGCTTATATTACGTGTCCTTTTTAAAGGTAAAAAAATAGGACTTTAAGGTATTTTTTTGAAACAATGAATAACAAGCATATGAATGCACCCCCCTTTTTTCCTTTTTTATATCTTCCTTTCGTTCCACTTTTATTTATTCGTTTCCTCATACCTTATATGCATTTTGCAATTCAAATTTTGTTAACACGTCGCATCCTTTGTTTTGATATTTGTAACAAAAACTTTTTGAGTATTATACAATAGCACTATCAATGAATCCAGACGATTCATAAAACGACGACCCGTATGAGTATGCTGCTACTTACATACAAACGCACAAAGACTTAGTAAAAAGCGGGAATTGTTAACTACATTGTAGTCTGTAGTCTTCATAATAAAAGATTATATGAAGCTAGAAGAAGAGAGCGAAGATCTTGTAAACTATAGTTCCGTAAGAAAGGTGTGTGAAAATACTCTGGGCTTTTGTTTAGTACAACAGAGATAATTTCGTACAAAAGAAGAATCAAATGGAAGGAGATTAGTTGCGTTAATATAATTCTTTGATTTTAGACTAAGGTAGCATATAAATGATAGTTTAAAAGCTATTATTTTCCAAATTCGGTTCCACATAACTCTGTTGGGTCCAAAAAATATGTAACTGAAACAGTATCTAAATTTTTTAGTGAGACATTTAGGTGTACCAATTCATGAAGAGCGAGAATAGTAGGAATTTGGTGGAAGCATTTACGATGCTAGAGATGGGTGTGTGTAATGTCATGCCGATATGTAGATACAGAAGTGTGGACGGTTAAATCTGTTTAGAAAAACTGCAGGGGCGCGGTTTAGTGAACAGAAAAGATGGTACTTCTACATAGACGACAGGTCCTTTAATTAGGCACACCGGTTGCACAGAAAAAAAGGGAAGGAAAGGGGAGGAAACAGAAGCGAGCAGAAAGGTAGGGGCGCGCATGAGACGAAGGCGGGCTCCAAGAACTCTAAGAGGAGGTGGGTGAATAGGTGTCAAGCGAGAAGATGGGATGTAGAGATAGAAGAAGATAATCGTAAGTATCGTAACACTGGCTATACCCCCAATACGTGCATATATTAAAGCTATGCTACATTAAACTTTGTAAGGGTGGCTGATGCGTTATCCGTATTATTTATTTAACCTATCCCATTCAAATTATGACTTTTGTTATCAACGTTAAGTGAAATTTACCTGATTATCAAATTCATTCGTCTAATATGTTTAAACGCAAAATATGCAAAGGTATTAGGAAGTAATGAACAAATTTTACAAGCACAAGACAGTGGACTGTTCACGGAGTTCCTCAGGACCTGCCCCGCGAATCCTGCGTTGAGATAAGTCTTAAGTATTATGTAGTTAAATAACTATTGGGACAAGAATTCATCCAGATTTCAAAATTTTCACGTCACAGATGGAAGGTCCCTCTTAATGACATCATTGCAGCAGGGTATGCATGGCTACACTATACAATAGTTTACTGCAATATCGCTGTTGGTCCTCGGTATTGCGTGGTCAAGTCTGTTGTTGCGATGTATGGGGGAGAGGCTTTGTCTACAATGTTCGCGATTTTTTTGGTTAGAGAAGCTGACGTTATTAATGGTTGCTAAAACAAATGTCGGAGTGTAAAGGGGGCGGGCATTACCTGAGTGTCTGAATAGTTGTGTCGCACCATTAGTTCTGATGTTTAGGGTCCACCACACAACCAAGAAGATAGAACACATGGAAAATCTGATTTGAATCATATTATACGTGAATAATCTTCATTAAGTATTACGGTACCGGGAAGCATTTGTGCTAACCATCCTTATTTCGTTCAAACTCAACAACGACACACATAAACTCAAAGAGTAACACACCGGAGCAAAAGTAGTAATTAAAAGGTAGTCTATTGAATTATCTTTACTCTGTCATTATTAAAAAGGATGACATCCTTTTACGTCAGTAGAACCAAACTATGATTGACGGACGGAGGAGATGAATAGGTTAGCAGGCACTCACAGGTAGAACGACCCACGGTGTTACAGTCCAAAAGTATGATGGTACTAGCGAACAAAAGGACAGGTGGGGAGGTGGTTCTAGAGTTGTGACTCCTGATGATGTCAAAATCCGGCGGCGGCCCGAAGAGAGCTTTAGGGTGCAATAGTACTTTTTAGACGTTTAGTTGTTGCGATACTCGACGTAGAGGAAATACTAAGTCCGAAAACAAAAAAACACAATTATCCGCTGAAAAGTATTCGCATAAGTGGGGTTAAGTTTGTAGTAGATACGAGTGCCTTAGCTGGAAGGTAGATGCCTGTGTTGTATGTAGGGAACACTAGCTTTCGCTGTAAAGCTTAAAAATATTTAGGAATACGCTGTACAAACAAAATACAGTTGGTGCAGTTGTCTAAAAATGGTAAGCTCGAGTGAGGGAGTAAAAAGAGAGCGACAAGTAATGATATTAATTAGTTATAGGTATGAATACTGGAAAGTCAAAGTCGGACAGACTACTCTATGTTTTATTACTTAGTATATGATCGTGGTGGTAGTTATAGTCAAACTACATGAGGTTTAGAGGGGTAGAAGAGTACCACCACCCCTGGAATGCATACCTTCACCCGACCTAAAAATTATTGGTGAAAAAAATATATATCATATAGCACTCTTTAAATACAAAAAAAATGAAAATCAACAACACCTTTCATACCAATAAGTAAAATATGGACGCGGAAAACTTAATCCTGATATTTGTGGACCTACTATTTTTTAGACTATCCACTTATTCTCCCAAGTACTAATATGTAATATTTAGTTTCAAAATAAAAATTTCATTCATGATAATTCATCCTCCCCAATGGTCGGATCTAACCCCATTGATAACAATGATTTAAAAAACGTTTAGATACTGCGAATGGAATATACCATTTGTAAACCCTGGGACATAGGTGTGAAACTGTCCATATTTTAGTAAGGGAGTTCTACAAACATACCTTATTATAATATGCATAACACCACGAAGAACGTGGTTCAATTTCAAAAATCAAACAAGCCAAAATTCATAAATTTACAAAACCCTTCGAATTATCTCACAAATATACCACTCGCTCATAAAAAAAAAAAAAAAAAAAATATTTCACTTGCCTACTGGTATAGATACAATCTATACTTTGACACCTGTATTATTAAAGGTTTATCCCGGGTACCTCATAAATTTTCTAAAATCACGAAAGTATTTCCGTAAAGAAAACTCACCAATTTGAGTCAAAGTAACAACTTAAAAACATACAGTAAAGTTTGTAAGAATGAAATTTTTACCAATGTGCCATAAGCCAGAGGGGCTTGTTTTGTGACCATATACAAGTATTTGCCCACTTGGTTTTGTGTTCATACCAATCTTCCTTGCACACCAATCATCAAAAATATATCTTTTTGTTTTTTTTTTTTTTTTTTTTTTTTTCGGATAATCAAGAAAATGAAAACCAAACAACTTCTCAAATCAAGTTAACAAACAACATTTGAAAGGTTGATTAAAGAAAGAGAAGAATCACAAAAAAGTCGAAAAATGAGGAAGAAGTAACCTGCTAAAGCATTAAGAAGAGTTGACTTGCCAGAACCAGAAGGACCCATTAGAGCCAAAACTTGACCCGGATAAGCATACCCACTTACTTCTTGTAGAACATTATTTTTAGAAGAGCTAAGTTTTCTAGATGAAACAGTCACCCACAAATCTTCCCAAGTTAAGTACACTCCATCATCTTTAGTTGACATTTTGAAGGTAGGTTGATAATTTGATATTTGGTATTATATGTTGGTGCAAGAAATGTAATGGTAATTGGGGTGCTTATATATAGTTGTATGACATTTTATTGTGCTTCTGATGTCCAGCATTTGGCTTGTATTTGTGGATGTAGGTTAGTAGATTAGTGTCATTATTTTTGGTTTTATTTATAAAGTTAAGTCACCCACAAAAATACAGTAATAATTTAATGTTACATTTAACTCAAATCTTACAAGATACAGTGCACAAGGCTATTTAGTTCGTTGTAACTGTAAATTTTAATCCCTTTTAATTACCCCAAAATATGGACCCTTACAAAGGTACTGAGAAGACTTTATTAATAGCAAGCAAGGCTAAAACTTTACAAGTGTAAGTCTGTAACTGCTACATAAGTACGACGATGAACCTCTATGCCATGAACGGTTTTGGGAGGAAAACAAAATTGTAATCCTATTTCATAGAATTATAAATGTTCACATTTCATCATACCCCATATATTTGATCACCAACATAAAGCCACGTCCAATAAATGATATCAACTTAAAAAAAACAATGCAATTCATGTCACAAGCTAAGCATATTACTCCATTTGATTCTCGGTTGTACTTCATATAGCATGGTTTACTACACCTAACACAAAATTTGAGTAAGCTTCATAATCCCTCAGTCTTTTTTAATACGTAGTACTTGTAACATTTAACCCAAAAAGCTCACACAAAGAGTGAATCCATGTTGTAGAGTTTTAGTAATGCAGATAGTACAAGTTTTCTTTAAGCAAGTGAGTGTCCCGTCTGCAAATAGCCAATTATCCTCTGGTAAGCCTACAGGCCACTTCAATAAGACAGGAAAAGGAATGCAACGAACAGGAGAAACCGAGAAAGGTAGGATAATTATATCATCCAGAGTCCACAGCAAGCACAAACACATAATTACATTGTTAATCATAAAACTCGTTGCTACCAAAAAGTTCATCAGAGAATCCCTGAAAGAGACGCCAACTCTGATGATGACAAGAAGGCGACATAATATATCATTATATCCTTCCAATTACCATCCACAACAATTTATGTTCAAAAAAACTCCAAACAATTTTACTAATAAGGGCCGTATCGCATTGGCATCCTGAACCTTGGGACTTTCCTGCACCAACAGAACAAAAGTAAAATGTTGGTTTAAGCAACAGACATTTAGAGGAAAGGAAGAGTGCAAAGTGTAATGTGAAGAAGATGATAAGAAGAATTCACAATTTAGGGGCAAGAATTAGTGATATTAAAACCAATTTTAAAGAACTCACCCATATCCATAAGGTGGATAGAAGAAAGGTGGTGGATATGCACCCCCTCTAAAACCAAAACCGCCCCCCATATAAGGATTGGCACGTCTAGGGCGAAATTGCTTCATCCCAGGAACATTGGTTCTCTTTGCTGTCACCTTCAGTCATACCCAAAGGTAAATCAGAACAATGAGAAAAGAGATAAAAGGAACAGAAAGGGTAATAGATCCAGGCTAATACAAACCACTTCAGTCAATCAAAATCTTAGTCCCACAAATGAACAAGCCAATTACATTGGATAATTATCATTCAAATAAAATATTCCTGACCTTCAATTGGCGGCCATGCAGAACAGATTCATTCAAACGAATTGCTTCTTGAACAGCATCTGCCTCCACAAATTCCACATAAGCATACCCCTTTGGTTGTCCGAATTTATTAGTCCGAATGGTCACTCTGTTTACAGTTCCACATGACTGAAAATGCTGCTGTACCTCTTCAGGCGTGCAAGCATAATCAACCTACAAAGTAAATTTCTCAATCAGTTTCGAACAAATTAAAACATAGAAAAATGTGCAAGGAAAACCACAAAAGATAATCTTTCACCTAATGATGTTGAATATTAGTGCTCAAATTTAACAAGAATGCTCAGTGGCACCAGAACAAAGCATTTAACTCACAAAAAGATTGATGAGGATGAGCTTCACAATGTAAAAAGCAGCCACTTACCCATAAAATCGTGCATTCAATCATAGCTATGAAAGGTCAGGTGTCAGATTAGAAGAAAAGAGTTTACAAGTTAAGCAAGTAGGCACTACAATGTTCAACAAAGCCATTCAAGAAATGTGGTCCCCATGGAGACCAATGGAGGCTGAAAGCTGCTCCTTAATATACTAGAAAATACACAGGATTTTTACAACGTGCAAAAGTAAAGCAGCCAAAGCTAAGGGAAAGGTTAATATGAAGTGAGCAAGTGAAGTATTTCCAACGTACTTCGTTTTTAAGGTGACAAGGGCCCTTACTCTGTAGTCAGTTCCACAAGCAACTGGGCAAATCTCCTCCCACCATTCATATGCAGTGAGCACGTGAAGCATTAATTGGATGCTTCAAGTAGATGAGTAGATCCAGTCCATGCAGTACTGATGCAAGTTTTCCACGTACTTCAGTTTCAAGATGATAAGGACCCTTATTATGTAGTCTATTCCACAGTAAACTACAATCAGCCATACCAAGCAATTAAGCAAATCTCCTCATACCATTCATATGCCTCCTTGCACTGAATTGCTTATTTGGAGATTGACATAAAGATAAGAGCTTCGTCCCCAAAGCGAAGAAAAGGCACGAAAATATGAGATCAATTGGTAAATACATTGATAGAGAATGTCTTGTCAAAAAAATCTCTTCCGCAGCTGAGCTGAATTGAAACTTGCTGTCATTCATAGGCTGAGGAATCTATGGAAGAGAAGTAATTAATTGGGAGGCTATGATCTGCTGAGAAAGTACAAGTCGCAAGAGGTGAGGACCTTGTTTGCAATACAAATTGCATTAAGCTCTTTTGTTTCCTAGATAACTTCTAATGCTTTTACATTAGAACTTGCTTGTTCAAACTTCACAACGATGCATATAAACAGGGTCGACAGGGACTCGAACAAAAGAGTATGGAATTAGTAAAAATGTAAAATACTCCCTTTGTCAAATTTATAGTTGCACATAGTTTGGAAGGAAAATTGGAGAGAAGGTTCAGGAGGGGGATCAATTCCCTTGTTTCGAGAAGGGGTTTGGGGGAAGAAAGGACAGGAGGGATGGATCCAAACACCATCGCTACAAAACTGTAGACATTTGGAGAAAAAATAAAGCTCCACCTTCCCCCTCCCTTCCTTTCCTTTCCCTTCCTCCTCTTTCACTCCCCTCCCTTAGTTCCTTTTCCTTCTATGTTGCTATCCAAATATAGTGTAAAAGTTTATTTCAAGATAGTGTATGAGCTACTTAAAAAAAAGATCTTCCTCTCGTTGATAATTATCAATCGTCTCTTCCAGGGGTAAGAGATACCAATGGACATGAGGTATTGACTATTGAGATGATTGCCCCTCCACAAAAGGAAACCTTACTTTCAAATAAGACATCTAGAATTCATTTGTTTAGCAAGGAAAGAAATAGATAGTATGCTTGAAAACATAATAGTTTATAGCCAAAGGCTTGTTGCAATGAATATTGAAGCCTTAAAAAGAATAAAAATAAAAATCTCACATGTTGAAATGTCAAGAGTTTTAATGCTCCATGGGAGTAAAAAAAATTCTCACCCCCACCCAGAAAACTTTTTCATTTCCAAACCAAAACCAGAGTGATCAGCAATAATTGACAACTTTTGAATAACATAACAAAACTATGCGGACATGCCAATTTAATTAATCAGTCTTCCAAACAGTCAACAAAAGTACAATTAAATTACTACAATGTGTTGTGAGAAAAGGTAGATTGGATATTTGAGTCAACTACTTATTTATAACTATCAGTTACAGACCACAGTGGATTATATTGTCATATTTGATATTAGGGGAAAAGAAGGGGAAGGTTGGAAGAACTAAAATATTATTTTATATACATATATACTCACATTATGTATATGGATATAAAATTTATTATTATAAAAAAATAATAATTAAATAAATAAAAACAAGTACTATTTCCATCGACCATGATTATAATTACATTGTCTATCAATCCAAGTTCCCAACAGATCTTTCGTCAACTCCCACTTGTAGATGAGAAATTTATACAAAAAATTGACAAGATAAACATATAAATCAACCTTAATGAAAAGAAGATTCCTTTATTTCTCTATAAAGGTGGAGTGGAGGGAAAGCTAGGATGGGGAATGCTAGCAAAGTGAGCTTGTTAATATAAAGGGGATGAAAATGAAATTAATCAACTTCCCTCTACTTCCCTCCCCCCATGCCATATCAAAGATTAGGAAATGAATCACCCCCTTTCTATGTTCTATTTTTACCTCCATAAATCCCTGGTTTATAAAATTTCTACAAGTAGACATTTGCTTGAAGTTCAGGACTTCAGGATCAGTCATAGCTTATATTAATGCATAATGAAGTGCTGAAAAGGATTTAGCTTTGACCAAAAGTCAGCCTCCAAAACCTGATTTGATAGAAGCAAAGTTGCAGCATACAGTCCTTTAATTCAGGTTTAGATTATGTGCTGGAAAGTAACAATGCAATGCTTTGTTCTTAACTGTCACATAGCTTGCTGCTCATTTTGATTAGGGGAGCAACAACGCATGATCTACAAGAAATCTACAGTGGAAGTTGTTAGCTCAATTGGGTTAGTGTCTACGAGACCAATTAGAAAAATTCGGGCAGATTATTCCAGCACAGAAGATGGATTTTATAAACCAGTCAAAACTCAAAATATTTATCTGATAACGTACGTCATAGCTGGGATGAACCTCCATCGTGTGACATATTGTAACAGAATAACTTAGGAAGGGCAATATTGGTAGTCTAGTATAAATAGGTTACAGTCTAGCTTTAGTATAGATAAGGATAAGGGGGAAAGGACAAGGGTAGGCAGAATTTTGTGAGGGAAACCTTGACAGAGTTATGGCCTAAAGCCATTGTTAGAGACTGATAACCTAAAGTTCACAATAGAGTGATAGCCTCAATCTATTAATCTATCATTTGTACCATTTCTTTTGCCAGTATCAATCAAAAATATCACCTTTCTACCATTGTTAGTTGCAAATTATTGACATCTATAATCTGAAAATTTTAGTGTTCTTGTCCGTTTATTGTTTTAGCTAGTTTGTCCAAGTCGGTGCATCACACATATTTGATGTACTGGGTCATTAGATCAGACTTCTGTTTTGGCATTAAAAGTTAATAGTAACGTTTGTTTAAGTGAGCAACGGAAACATAGGCCAACTAGAATATATATGCAAAAGCTCCATTAAAGGCATAAAAATTACTGAGCAGATGGCAAATTAAATTTATAATACAGTCAAGCAAAAGAAGATTTAATTTAATTAACCAGGAAACAAAGTATTATGAAGTATGAAATAGTGCGAACACCGGAGGATAAAAGGTATATCAACAAATGATGCCACTCAAAAACACATTTGTAATTGGTAATTGGAATGAAGACTCACATTGCCAACAAACACTGACCGAGAATCAACTTCCTCCTTGCTTGCTTGGTCAGCAGCTGTTGCAGCAGGATCTGCAACGAAAAACACCTTAATGCATTGATACTATTGAGTCATGAAACCAACAGTAGCAGCAAAATGCTAGCCAATACATCAAAGTTAGAAAAAAAAAATCAACTCAAATAATGTTTGGATTGATGTCAATAATTTTACCATCATTCCAGGAAGTACTGCTAAAGATCAACATGTTTTCTATTGTGCAATTCTCTCGGCAGGGCTAATAATATACTCCGGGTATAGTCAATAACGCTTTCAAAAATCACCAAATAAGTAATAGTCATTGCACCATGCAACTAAAAACACTTCATAGTATTAGCTTTTCAGTAAAAACTCAAATGCCATGCCTGTAAAATACGGAGTACAAGGTAATAAACTCTCTACCACCCTCATACACGGCATATTACACAATAGCAACAGTTATCAGCTTATCTCATCACGAGTTACAGTCAGCATTACCGAATTCGCCAACTTTTTCGCTTTTATAATTCGCAAATCGCTTTTATGATTCACAAATCACCATAACTTATCATAATTCGCAATTTTCAGGTAGTTTAGGGAATTAGGTAACCACTGGTTACAGTTACAATATAACATATGAGTACGAAAAGATGATCAAGTTAATGAAACTCACTTGCAAATAAGTTTAAGCAGTTACACACAGAAAAACACACATTCAACTCAGTACAATGCACTATCGAACAACGAAATCTAACACGATAATAGTTTCTTCACACTACATTCCAATCAAATTCGAACAAATCGAAATCAAAATCAAATTCAAAACAAACTTTAACGAGAAAACCTAAAACAAATTCGACGATCAAATCATCAACATCAATCTCCATTAACAAACGATCAACACATACAAAATCATAACCCTAGATTTCATCAACACATCAAAAAACCAACAAATTCATTCAAAATAACAACAATTTTCACCAAATTTAGAAAGAAAAAGCAAAATACCTTGAACAGCGCCCATTTCCTTCTCAACTTTAGCCTGCATCTCACGAAGAGCAGCAGCTTCATCTTCCATCTCCTTCAATCGCTTCCTCATATCTTCAACATCCTGAAACATCATCATCATCATAATCATAAGATATTTTCGATTTTTTTACGTAACAGTGAATAATTCTAGGGTTTAATAAATTCCGCCATTAAAATTGGAAAGTGAAGAATGAAAAAGAGAGGAAGAAAACCGCAGGAGCGTCAATGTCGTTGACATCAGCAGCAGAAGACATGTCGACGTCTTGCTCTTCAGGTTGCTCCATTTTTGTTTTTACTTTCTCTCTCTTTGCTTTCTCTCTCTAACTTTTTCTGTCTGTCAGCTGCGGTGAGACAGCAGACGGAGGAGCAGTTTTTTTTTTTTTTGGTTGGGTTTAATGAAAAAGGATTTTTGTGAATTGGGCTAGTTTTGTGCATTGTTTGAGTTGGGCACTTGGGCTATTAGTTAGAAACTAATGTGTGTTAGTACTTTAATCCATTATGCATAAATCTCATAGGGGTATAGCATATATTTTAGGAGATTTTCGGATCAATGATTAACTATACTACATAAGTTCAGGGAATGTGCAATAAAAAGGTATTCCTTTGTTGCATATTCGCTGCTACGGAGGTAGTATGTAACTTGCTCTGATTCGGGCCTAAAATTAGTGAAAATTAATTGTAATCTTCTTTTTAACTGTTTTTGGGTTTGTAAAATACTAATTATGTATAATGTGACAAGGTGTTTTGTTTTGCTTACCTCTAGTTGGTTTTCCGAGAGCGGATTGAGATCATGAATTGAAATGTATGTTTTCGTTAGTATATATCATGTTAGTTTTAGAAACATTATTGGTTCTATTTTACTATAGATCGACAATATGCATTCACAAATTGATATCTTACATTTTATATTCATTATGCGGATGAATTAAGTTGTTTTACCGTAACTTCATAGTCTTCGTATTGTATACTTACAACATCGGAATGATATTATGATTTCTCAAATTATGGTTTCTAACTTTCTATGTTTCATTTCGTTCCTAATCCTTATATTTTATTCATAGCATTTCATATTGTCTAGACAATTTAGTACTTGTCATTTTTCGGTCATGATATAATGTTGTTTAATCAGCAATTATTAAGACGAGAGAGGAAAACCGGAAAAATAAAAATAAAATTGCAGCACTGGATACAGCATTTTTGAAACAAACCGATGTTCACATTTTGGAGCCATTACATAAAAATTTCATAAGTGTCTCTACGTCTCAAGAAAATGTTTAGTTATAGTTGCTAGAAATCAAAACATTATTGCATTGTAGTTCTAAATTTGGAAGATGTTGGAAAACAACAAGTGATATGAAATTCACAATGAACACTAAGAATAGTTCAAAAACTCAATCAATTTAGCTAACCATACAAACTTAGGCAATGTTAATATGTTATTTGCCCTTGGTTTTGTAATGTGTCCAACTTTAGACACTATGACGGCCAAATAAGGGAAATAGACTATAACAATTAGTTTCGGATTATTATAATAGTGTTGTTGGACTTGTTGTTCTACACTTCTACCACACCAATGACACCATATAATAAGCTTCCCAATTATTGGACTCTTTGATGTCCTTTTCCATTCTAATGTACGTGGTTCTAAATTAGTAGGTGCCTTCAGTACTAGTATTAGCTAAATTTATTAGACAATTGATAGAAGTGTTTTTTGTCACCTTCCATATAACTTTATTATCTACTACTATCATTTTCACAATTCTATGTCATTCAATCTTTTCAGTTACTATCATTGTAAGCGTTAATTAGCAAATATTACTATGTGTAATTGTGTTGGGAGAACGTAAACTATAATTGTGTTGAAATTTAGCTCGTATCTTAAGTGGAATGATATGTGAGGCATGAAGTTATGTAGTTAGGCACTAATGATTCCATGACATACAAAATAATAAATATGAAGTAGCATAATTCTTCACCAAATAATAGATTGGAGCGCTGCATATTTGTATCTATTTGATAGAGTATATAAATTGTTCCTGAGCCTCAACCATCAACTTAACATTTTAATTAAGTACCCTCTAATACTAATGATAAGAAGGTTCACATATGATCATCAACTTTTTCTACTAATGACCAATCAATCAATAAAAAAATAAGTTTCTTGAATTGGTCATAAATGGATTTCCTTGCTTATTTCTCAAACTTGTCAAGTATTAAAATTATCAAAGGGGGATATAGATGGCGCTTTTCTCATTTTTGGCATGTGAAAGTTCATGCAAGACTCGTTTGTACTTGAGGTTGATAAGATAAGTTCATTCACCACTGTATACAAGTGTAGCTAACTACATTGCAAACCCCACTCTCTAAGACATAGACTCACTCGTCAACATATTATGATAAAATGTTTGTTTTGCACATTCAGACATTCTTACTAATTAATAAATGATACAACACATAAAAGAGTAGGTCAGTCATGTATACCTATAAAAATTTTCAATGTTCATTATATTCAACTAATTCAAGTGTAACCATCCAATCAGACAAGTACTTCGCTCCGTAATCCATACTAATATTTCAAGCTCTTACTGATTATATTGAAACTTTTAATGATCCCAGTTGGCCATTCCTTTGCATTACTAGTTGGTAAATGGAAATAGGAATAGAATTCTCAATGTTTGAAAATCAACTTTTCTTACACAAAAGCAATAAAGGAGAGAATCAATCACCCATTCAAGTTAGTGATCCAACTTTTATCTTTTCCATATTCTCCTCCCATACACCAACGTCCAAAGCTTTTTACCAAGTACTTTTATAAGTTTAAGTTATCTTAAAACTATAAAATTAAAAACACATATTTTTATAACCTTTAAATCATTGGACTTGTTATATCTTTAACCAAAATATACAATGTCACACAAAACGACAAACACTCCATATTATATTAGGAAACTAGATAAACATAATCCACTCGAAAACCCATAATAATATCTACAATATTCTCCAACAAGTACAGTACCATACTTTTACAGTACTTCTTTCTACTTTCCTTTTTGTTTTTTTTTTTTTGTTTTTTTTTCACCCCTAACTTTTACAATTCTACCCTTTGTCACAAGAGTTTTTCACACAATTGCCATTACATGTTGATTGTCCTTCACCTTATTTGGATTATGGGATTAAACCAGTGTTGAGCAAGCAGACCTTTGGGGGTCCCACATAGCCGGCAGTAAAAACCTCCTCCCATTTACCCCATTTGCATTATAGCTAGCTCCATTCACTTTATCCACGAGTACGCTCCCCGGGTACCCGGGATAAGCGCCTGTCCCGAATATCCCGGTACAGGCGCTAACCGCCTCAAGCGGGGCAGTGGACGGGCCTTGAAAGTACCCGTCCGAAAATGGATTCGTTATAGTTCCCGCTAATAAAGTAGCTAAATTTATAATCATCCCATCTACCCCAACATCTCCATTGGGGGCCACCAAAGGTGAAGTCTGCGGGCCATACATGGGCTTATAAAACGGCCACGCACACTGGCCCGGACATTGAGTCGCAGAGTTCCCAACCCAAATATAAGCCCGTTTCGGCCCGCCTAACTTACCCGCTGACCCGTGGGACCCACACCTCATACAAAACCCCTCAACTGCCACGTCCTGCGCCGTAAGGATAACATCAACCGTCTTAATCCTATTGGTTTCGGGCCCAGAAGCAAGCCCGACAATATGAGAGTTTTTTAGCTTTTTACCAAAAGGGTAATTTTCATGCATAATTTGTTTCCCTACAGCAAGCGTAGTAGCTCCTCCTTTGTACTTCTCTGTCGTCATCCACCATGACGACACAGAAGGACGTGGTGCCTTCGCCGAACCCAATGATTGGATGAAATCGATAATGATTGAACGTTGCACCGGGGTAAATTTACCGTACCATATCAAGTTAACGGTAACTTTACCCTTTAACAGTGCACCGTTATGGTATTTTAACGTCAAAGGTTGCTGCTTCACAAGAGCAGCAAACGAAGGGGTTGAAGTAAAGTGTAACGTGATGAAAAAACAGAGGAAGAGAGAGAGAGTGGCATGGGTGTAATTTAAGGACATTTTGAAGGACAGTACGGGGAGTTTGTTTGTTTGTTTGTTTTTTTGGTGTTGGAAATGAGGGAGTGAAGTGAAGGGAAATGAAGAGGATTGAGTTGTATTTATAGTAAGGCTGTGACGATGGCGGATGACAGCTGTGTTGGAGAAAGATGTCGTAGTTGAAGACGTCCACGTGGAGGGATGTGGTTGGTGGAGGTAAGTGAGGAATGGAAATTATATTTTAGAGTGACAGGCTGTGAGGATTTGGGTGGTGACGTGGAGTTTGTGTTCGTGGTGATGGTGACGGGTGAGGGACTTCGTAAATTGTGTACGTTGATGTTTGTGTAGGATTAATTTTATTTTGGACCAAAAGTATTCTTCATTTCTTTTTCATCTCTTTATTTTGATGCATGTTTATTGTGGAAATTTAAAACTTAAAAATTTCTTTTTACACGCCCTTAGTCAATTTTTTTAGTTCTTGTATTAAAGTTTTTGATACTCCGTACTATTTACATTATAACTTTAATTCACTTTAATGATTCATATACAACGAGAAATATATCATATGAAATTTTATTTGATTCTTCCCAATATACTCCCTTCGTTCTACTAAATTCCTACTATAAGGAAAACTGTTACTATTTATAAATTGTGAGAATCTTCTACTTTCTCGTCAATATATAAGAGTGGATATAGTCAAGTGGGATCTAGTTTGAATCATCTTAACGGGTAGATTATTAAAATTCAATTTTTTTGATTTTTACTAATGTAAAATTAAAGATATTTAGCATATAAATTATGCATTGAGAAACGTGAAAAGTAGAAGTGGTAGGAATTTAATGGGATAGAGGGAGTATATTTTTCAAAATATAATATTTTATTATACCAAAGTCAAGATAATAATTTTATAAGTTACGTATTGTGAGATGTGAAAAAGTAAACTAACAAGTAAAAAATGACTGAGAAAGTAATACATAGTAAAAAAAAAAAAAACAACATAATCACATAACAAATATTTTGAAACGGGGAGAGTAATATTGAACAATTTTTGTATGGAGTACATAATATGGAACTAATATAATTTTAAAGTTTTTTCAACTTATATTCACATTTAATTTAGTGATAAGCTTGTATTTTATACAATGTTGTACTTCGGATACTCTGTAAGTCATTTAAGTTGTATTTAGGTCATTCATGTAATAAACTAATACTCCTAGTATGAGTAATTTTATTGTATTTGTACAAAATTAAAAGTGAGCAACATTTTTTTTTTCAGCTTTTTAAGAATGCATTTTTTTTTCACATTTAAAACTTACTAGTAAATTCAAATATTATGCTAGTTTAAATGAGTTCTCAGTTCTAATCAAGCTTGACTGCTTCACCTTGAGTTGGGGCAAATCGAGCCCACACGGCCACGCCTTATAAACATTGAATTGTTAGCAGATAATACACAAAGTTAAACCATTAGCTTGCGATGAAGAACTAAAAAATAGGAATAATTCATAGCTCATTCGTAGTAATGACTAATGAGGTGTGCGAAGTGAAGTTGTACACTTATGTGTTGGGTATACAGGTTCAAGTCTTAGTGTTGGATAATACGAGTATTAATCGATCTATTATGTAATATCCTCTTTTTGATCATTTTAAATCATACTCCTATGTCGTTCGTAAATATATATTGCTTCATCAATTTATATGAGTATTGATAGACTTTAGCTTTCTTCTTTTGATGTGGTTTTCTATTTATCCGATTTGGATGATTAGTTCCTAAACAACCAATAATAATGATTTTTGAATCGATATATTATATTTTATTAAATTAACCTCATTTCATGAAAATATGAAATTATGAGCAAATTATATTTATCTCCAATTACATAAATATATTACCTCTGCAATCGATTACTTAACAAAGAGGTATCTTATGTGAAATGAAGTTACGGAGGTAATACTTAATTACTTATAAACATAACAGGAGTGCATGATAAAAGTGTGAAGCATAATAAAAGAGGAACAATGATTTCAAACTCCTTTGATGAAAGAGGTGACCTTATCTAATACTGACATTTCCATGAAAAGAGGACCACTCAAGTGAGAGTTTGCGTAACTAGGTGATAGCCTAGCCTTTGAAGTAGGTGCCTATTCTCAGGCTAAAACTGTCCAATATTCAGAGAACCCAATTTTAGAGGGTCCCAAAATTTAATTAACTTGATAATCTAAGTTTATTTTATTTGTAACTTTTTTTAATTAGTTAAAGCTAATTAATTGAACCAACCAATCAAAGTGTTTAAGTGGGCTTAGGCGCTGAATTCGATGATAGTGCTAAACGGCTAATCCTCACCATTGTTTTAATTGTATGGTCTTGCTTTAGGTTAGGTGATTACCAGATCCTTTCATTAAATAATTATGGCAAGAATTAAAGGGTATATGGGATCGTATAAGTGTCTTCATCTTTAATTCATTTAAGGGTTGATGCTTTTGTTTGATAAAATCCAAAAAAAAATACCAATTGTAGTGTTGTATTCTATTATTCGTATGAATGAAACGATTAGCTTAAGCTTTTTCTTTAAGTGGGAATTTATTTCAAAATCAATCATGTCTTATGATTAGTCCTTAAAGATTGGACGACTTATTTACTTATGTTGAACTATTTTGGGGCTTGTTTCTTTAAAATAAGTACAGTATTTTTCCACATACTTTATATTAAATTAATAACATTGTTACCTATTTTACAGAAAATAGTAACTAAAAGATGAAATAATCACACTATACCGTGTATACGTCATTGTTTGACGCATTAATGAAATTGTAGAAAAAAGAACATTAAGAATGGGGAAAAAAACGTGTACTTTATTTTTCTTATTGGGTGTGGAATATATATGTTACGGAGTATTTTAAAGAAAAGATGAGAAGAAATTGCATAGAGAAATAAATAGATGACAAAGACTAATAAGCAACATTATATTAGAGGATAACAATTAAAGCAAAAGTTACATAGCTAGCGAAAAATTAGATGCTCGTCTTAGAAAATTATATGCAACAAAGTGTAATTAAATAACAAGTGACATTGGTATGTAGTATATAGTGCTCTTGTTTTATAATCTAGTACTAATGTAATCATGCATAAATACTACAATGAAGAAGTTGAATAGTAAATGTAATTATAAATGTTTTGTCATATAACATGATGGATTGATGAAAATAAAAGTGAAGGGTTGCTTAATATGTGGTGGGACTAAGCTCTAGAGAATTGTAACGACATAAAAGTTGTTCCTTTGATATTTTAGTGGTGTATATAAACATTATTTTTTTTTAATTTTCTTTGGAACGACACACGAAATTACGAGTTGCTGACTGCTAACACGGCTTTGGAGTTGATGATTTCGCAAATCCAATATAAAGCATATGATGACGATGATTTCAAGCTACCGACCTTGTTTCAACATGTTTTTTAATTTGAATTTTCACGTGTATTTACTACTAGTACTTTTAATTAGTTGTTGGTTTGTTGGTAAACTTGTTTATGTGGATAAAAGTACGAAATTTTATACCGGATATGAAATTTAATCGGGCTTATAGTAATAAATGATTTTAATTTATTGATTTTTAATTAGTNTACAATGTTGTACTTCGGATACTCTGTAAGTCATTTAAGTTGTATTTAGGTCATTCATGTAATAAACTAATACTCCTAGTATGAGTAATTTTATTGTATTTGTACAAAATTAAAAGTGAGCAACATTTTTTTTTTCAGCTTTTTAAGAATGCATTTTTTTTTCACATTTAAAACTTACTAGTAAATTCAAATATTATGCTAGTTTAAATGAGTTCTCAGTTCTAATCAAGCTTGACTGCTTCACCTTGAGTTGGGGCAAATCGAGCCCACACGGCCACGCCTTATAAACATTGAATTGTTAGCAGATAATACACAAAGTTAAACCATTAGCTTGCGATGAAGAACTAAAAAATAGGAATAATTCATAGCTCATTCGTAGTAATGACTAATGAGGTGTGCGAAGTGAAGTTGTACACTTATGTGTTGGGTATACAGGTTCAAGTCTTAGTGTTGGATAATACGAGTATTAATCGATCTATTATGTAATATCCTCTTTTTGATCATTTTAAATCATACTCCTATGTCGTTCGTAAATATATATTGCTTCATCAATTTATATGAGTATTGATAGACTTTAGCTTTCTTCTTTTGATGTGGTTTTCTATTTATCCGATTTGGATGATTAGTTCCTAAACAACCAATAATAATGATTTTTGAATCGATATATTATATTTTATTAAATTAACCTCATTTCATGAAAATATGAAATTATGAGCAAATTATATTTATCTCCAATTACATAAATATATTACCTCTGCAATCGATTACTTAACAAAGAGGTATCTTATGTGAAATGAAGTTACGGAGGTAATACTTAATTACTTATAAACATAACAGGAGTGCATGATAAAAGTGTGAAGCATAATAAAAGAGGAACAATGATTTCAAACTCCTTTGATGAAAGAGGTGACCTTATCTAATACTGACATTTCCATGAAAAGAGGACCACTCAAGTGAGAGTTTGCGTAACTAGGTGATAGCCTAGCCTTTGAAGTAGGTGCCTATTCTCAGGCTAAAACTGTCCAATATTCAGAGAACCCAATTTTAGAGGGTCCCAAAATTTAATTAACTTGATAATCTAAGTTTATTTTATTTGTAACTTTTTTTAATTAGTTAAAGCTAATTAATTGAACCAACCAATCAAAGTGTTTAAGTGGGCTTAGGCGCTGAATTCGATGATAGTGCTAAACGGCTAATCCTCACCATTGTTTTAATTGTATGGTCTTGCTTTAGGTTAGGTGATTACCAGATCCTTTCATTAAATAATTATGGCAAGAATTAAAGGGTATATGGGATCGTATAAGTGTCTTCATCTTTAATTCATTTAAGGGTTGATGCTTTTGTTTGATAAAATCCAAAAAAAAATACCAATTGTAGTGTTGTATTCTATTATTCGTATGAATGAAACGATTAGCTTAAGCTTTTTCTTTAAGTGGGAATTTATTTCAAAATCAATCATGTCTTATGATTAGTCCTTAAAGATTGGACGACTTATTTACTTATGTTGAACTATTTTGGGGCTTGTTTCTTTAAAATAAGTACAGTATTTTTCCACATACTTTATATTAAATTAATAACATTGTTACCTATTTTACAGAAAATAGTAACTAAAAGATGAAATAATCACACTATACCGTGTATACGTCATTGTTTGACGCATTAATGAAATTGTAGAAAAAAGAACATTAAGAATGGGGAAAAAAACGTGTACTTTATTTTTCTTATTGGGTGTGGAATATATATGTTACGGAGTATTTTAAAGAAAAGATGAGAAGAAATTGCATAGAGAAATAAATAGATGACAAAGACTAATAAGCAACATTATATTAGAGGATAACAATTAAAGCAAAAGTTACATAGCTAGCGAAAAATTAGATGCTCGTCTTAGAAAATTATATGCAACAAAGTGTAATTAAATAACAAGTGACATTGGTATGTAGTATATAGTGCTCTTGTTTTATAATCTAGTACTAATGTAATCATGCATAAATACTACAATGAAGAAGTTGAATAGTAAATGTAATTATAAATGTTTTGTCATATAACATGATGGATTGATGAAAATAAAAGTGAAGGGTTGCTTAATATGTGGTGGGACTAAGCTCTAGAGAATTGTAACGACATAAAAGTTGTTCCTTTGATATTTTAGTGGTGTATATAAACATTATTTTTTTTTAATTTTCTTTGGAACGACACACGAAATTACGAGTTGCTGACTGCTAACACGGCTTTGGAGTTGATGATTTCGCAAATCCAATATAAAGCATATGATGACGATGATTTCAAGCTACCGACCTTGTTTCAACATGTTTTTTAATTTGAATTTTCACGTGTATTTACTACTAGTACTTTTAATTAGTTGTTGGTTTGTTGGTAAACTTGTTTATGTGGATAAAAGTACGAAATTTTATACCGGATATGAAATTTAATCGGGCTTATAGTAATAAATGATTTTAATTTATTGATTTTTAATTAGTTGTAAATAATCTTTTATTTTCTGAATGTCTTATTTTAAATGGTTTTTTTTTTTTTTTTTTGTTTCTTACTAGATATGTGATTTTGATGGTTGAGATTTGAAAATGATTTTTTTAAGAAAATGTAAAATTAAATTGGTTTAGAAATGTACATTTGAAGCTTATATATAGGAATATAAGATGTTCATAGTGTTATCAATAACAACATCAACCAACAAGCTTATAGTCGATCTCATTCATCACACTCAAGAATAATTTTATTTTATTATTTATTTATTTTTTTTTAAAAAAAGAAAAGAAATTATACTATATATGCAAAAAACCTTCTTAACATTGGTACTTTGTACTATCTAACACAAGTACCTATATGGAGTACTACTATCAAACACAAGAATTAATTTAATTTCTTTATCATATATGCAAGTACATAAGTCACATTTAGAGATGGCAAAAATAACATGTGACCAAATTGATTACTACGGAGTACTATAAGTTTATAACACAAAAACATTCCCAAAGATCCCAATTACCCTACTACATAGTACATACACCTTCAAATTGCATGGCCACTACCTTCTTTTTAGCACCCACTAGGGTCGCACCATCTTCAAAGCTCACCACAATCAAGAAACGACAAATTGGAGTATATATGTTTGTAGACACCTTAATTGATCCAATCAAAACAATTAGATTCATATTTAGCATAAAATGCTCAATTTTGAAGGTCCAATAATAGAGTTCAACGTACATTTTATAATAAAGCAAACATGAAAGAAAGAAAAATCTCAAATTACAAACCTGTCACAACAAAAATGTACAACATCACTAAATAAAACTCAACAGTAAGGTGTGTTCAATTCATGAGAATCTTTCCCTAATTAGTTTCAATAAGTTCTACGGAGTAACCTAATTCAATTTGTTTTTATCTCGTCTTATCAATTTAATCAATTCTTATCTAACCATGTCTTATCCTATATAATTTCTCTAATACAGAATGATAAATTGAGGAATAAATTGGAGTAGTTTTCGACTTTTTAGTTTTTAAGCAAAGATATTACTCAATCTTCACCCTACAATTTTCATGGTTTTTGGCAGAAAAACTGAAATAACGAAAAAAACCTCTGATTTATTCATCAATCTGTTTAAAGAATATCAACCCTTATTTAATTAAATATAATTCTATTTTATTCATTTAATTTATTATAACCCAATAAGTTTCAATCATTTTTTGCGTTTCCATCAAATCGCGGAAAACATTACAATAATGAAATATGTATAAGCTACACCTAACCCTAACACATCATATATGGACCACTAAAATATGTATAAATTGTATGCAGCACGCACAGTATAAGTTTTGGAAGTACATGATTATAAAAAATTCAAACAAGTTGATGATAATTTGGTGAAGACAGAAATGAAATTCAGGTCATTCAATGTAAAGAGACCAAAAACCATCCAATCATATCATACGTGGATCATTTATGGTTATAGACTTATAGTACAGATGATTATATATGTACACCATCATCCTCTATTTTATAGCCTCCTCAATTGGGCTAATTTGCTAACTCACCTCATCATCGATCTTACTACAATACAGTATTTTTCCATGCTAGGATAATGCCAGTATGCCATTAATATGGACAGCATGATGTTTACTTTGCTTCACCAGCTACTGAATTATACATTGCCAGCTAACTTATACGTACTATGACAAATGAAAATATTATGTTAGTCATGAGTATTGATTTCGATGCTCTATATTTTGTTGTGTTTGATTGTTGCCAACATTGGCCGTAACCTGTAATCACCCATAAAAACATTGGCGTTGTTGTCTGGAAGTTATATGATAGTAGATGGCCGGTTGTATTTGCTAGTTTGACTAGCTTAATTTGTCTTATTTGATTTGGTTAGCCGATTGTATTGTTGGTGTTGGATAAAAGTTTTTTGGTAAAAAAATTTACCCAAAATCTCATATTAGCTTATAGTAATATGATCAAACCTTTCAATACATACTTCAATAAGCTAAAATCTCTTGAAAAGACTATCTATCAAACACCCTAAACCCTTACAATAAAAAAAAAAAATCATGGATATTTAGCTTTGTACTACTTCGTACTAGTATACACGCATGCATGGAAAAAAATTGTTCTGGTAGCATCCACATTAATTACGCAATACGTATTTAACTCTTTTAAATAATAATACATTATGTACGCAGTATATTATATAAAAAGAAGAGAATAAAAAACCATGGAAAATTTATAAAGTATTGGGTATCATTTATGGTCTGTTTACTTCAACTGAAAACATCTGAACTGAACTGAACTGAATGTTTTTTTTAATAAAGGATTAATGAATAGAAAAATAAAAGAATAGCTTAACTGAACTGAACTGATTTTAAGCTTAAGTATACAGGCCCTTACTAGTTACCAACAATTGTTAAACTATGAAAAAATAATGGATGAATCGATTATGGAAAAAATGGATGAAATGAGCATGTAACTTGAAAAAAATAGAGCAAATTACTAGTAGTTGAGATGGAGCTTCAAGCTTGAAGGCTTTAGTGGGCCGTAATTATTGGACTCAAGTACACAACATTAAAGGTTGCGCAATTGTTATACTATAACTAGCCTATATTTACATCTTTTTTTTTCAATTCATTTTGTTTGCCTAATTTTCTCTCTCCGTTATTTTCCACTTTCTCTCTCATCTTACTCACTCAAATTTCTACAACAAAACTTCAAACCTTCAACAATAGAAGATTATTCATTGATAATATTTTCAGAATTTGATTAAAAAAAATTCAAATTCAAAATTAATTTCAAGCAAAATTAACAAACTCTATCAACAAGAAGGTATGATTTTATTTTTTTATTTCTTTTTGAAAAAATTTGAATACTACACCTATATAAGTGAATATTTCCAATATTTACTTCAAACTCGCTATTAATTAGTGCATATTTTGTTGAAATTGATTATTTCTTAATAGATCATTAAAAAAATATTCCGTATTATTTTGTTCTCAGATTATAATATTCGTTTTTTGCTATGTAATATTCGTTTTTTAGAATGTAATATTCATTTTCCACAATGCAATATTTGTTATCTCTTGAATGAATATTACCGTATGAAATTTGAATATTACATTGTGAATTCATCGTTTGGAAGATAATATTACCGTATGAATTTACAATGTAATATTCAATTTTTGTAATGTGATATTCACTTTTTTGAAATCAATATTAGTTTACCAAAACTAATGCAAACCTCATTTAATTTTAACTTTGGGACGTGTTATTCATTTTTGGTAACGTGGAATGAATATTAAGCTTCATGTTTTTTTTTTTGTTTTTGTTTTTTAGGTGAAACCTTGCAAACAAGAATACATGCAAATAGAAGATGGATAAGGATAATGAATAATGCATATTTATAAACGAATATCAAATCACATATTCAGTAAATGAATATTAATTACTTGTACAAAAAATGAATACTACTCATTTTGAAACGAATATTACACATTAAAATGAATATTAATGGTAGATGAATAATGAACTGAACTAAACTACATTGAAGAAAATAATTGAATGTTACGCATCAAGAACTGAATAAGACATATATTCAAGATGAATATTATTCATTAGAAGATGAATATTACACTTTTGCTTCCAAAATAAGATAAATAAGCTCAAAGGTTGAGTACATGATATTACTCATATAAAATGAATATTACATACATAAAATGTGTATTACTTATTAAAAAAATATATTACTCATCAAGGATTGATTTAAAAATAACCAAGTTTAAAAGTAGAACAAATGTATACTACTTTGTACTAAGTGAATACTACGTACAAAAGCGTATATCACTCATTAAAAACTGAAATTTTTAGTATTAAAAAATTAGAACGCATTGCATGTAATATCATTTATTGAAATATGAATAATATGTATTGGAAATAAATTCATGGGTTGAACACATAATATTACCATTGAAAAATGAGTATTACAAACTCACTCTTATTAGCACAAGAATGAGCATAATGATTAGTTCCAAAATAAAGATTAATAGTTTTATTTATGAACATTTCATGTTCAAATATGAATACTAACTTTTTTTATTTGATTTAGTTTCATAATTTAAAAAAAAAAGAGAAGTTTGATTAATAAATGCTGAATATATTGCTTAGAAATATTACTTATTGGAAAATGAATAGTAAACTCTACAAAATGAATATTACACCCTACCGAATGAATATTAATTTCTGTGAAATAAATATTACGCCACACCATGCAATGTGTGCATTATATGCACCCAGAAGCATATTATGGTTGTGCTCCCGGGAGCACATAATAATTTGCCAAGGTTCACGTGTGGTTAATCTGAGTAGTCATTACGGACCAATGGTCTTTCGACATGGACGAACATCTGGTTTGAATATTTGGATAATAATGGTCATATTTGAGGATTGAGGGACTTTTTCGTAAATTGACCAGCATGGCAGCATATCTATACAAATTATGGAGTAACATTTAAAAAAAAAAGAAAGAAGATTAATAAGGTGGGGTACTTTGACTTTGCTCGTCAAATCCGTACACCCAATGATCCAATAATTGAAGTTGTACGTACAGTATATTCAAATAATAAGACTTTTTTTTTTTTTTTTAAGTTTTCTTTATTTGAGATATTGACTTTTTAAAGAGGGTGTTTGGTTTAGGTATTACTCAAAGAAAATGACAATTAAGTGACTGCATTTTATTTGATGGTGTGTCTTAAGCATATTTTTTCCTTTTCATCCCTTTCTTGTTTTTCCAAAATTAATATTTATTGTAAGTGCATCAAAGCCAACTCAATTACATTTAGGGCCCATTAAAGCTTACGTACGTTATGTACAAGAGCAAGGTCATTCGTACAAACTACGATGTCTAACCTCGAATCAATTGTTTGTCAATACAATTGTTTAATCATCAATCATAAGGTTTAACACAATATACTACTTGATATCATTTTTAACCATGTACTAATCTAAATATCTTAATTAATAATGTAAGGTATACGTATTGAGCTAGTGATGGCTACATATTTTGTTGAAAGTCATAAACTTTAATCTTGAAATCAGTATTATTAGCCTACTATAAATAATGAATTTCAAAAATAAATAGTGGTTTGAGATGAGAATGATTTCATCCTTCATTTGTTTAGTACTCCCTCTGTTCCTAAATGTTTAATACATTTGGAATCTTGACACTATTCATAAGATAGGAAAATCTTTTAAATTACTTCTAATATATAAAACATAATATAGTCATATGAGATCTTGTTTGTTTCTCAACCAAAAGCATGAGCCCCAGGAATTAGTTTTATACTCTATCACGCCCCCGCCCCCTCATACCGCGCATGCGCCAAAGGGAGAGGTGGATGAGATTCGAACCCGTGATCTTTGTGTCACGTTGGCGCTGATACCATATTAGAGGACCATCTCAACCAAAAGCTTAAGCTGATGGTTGAGGCCCAGGAATTGGTTTTATACTCTATCACATATGTGCAAGTCAAAGCTTATCAAACAATTAGGAACGGAGAGAGTAAATCATAACTTATACTCCCTCCTTACCCTTTTATTTAATACATTTTGACTTGCACATATGATGATACACTTGTTTGACCTTAAATATCTTTTGTTATATACTTGTAAAATTATAATAATTGGATATTAATAACGTACTCATTGGGACGAATCAAACAAAACCTCATATGACTATATTATGTTTTATATATTGAAAGAATTTTAAAATTAAAGATTCTCTTATCTTATGAATAGTGTCAAGTTTCCAAACGTATTAAACATTTAGGAACGGAGGGAGTATATATATAGACTTTTGTTTCATTGTACAAGATGTAGAAGCAAATAATGAATTAAGAAGAAGAAAAAATAATAAGAAAAAGCGAGAGATATTGAATTTTATAATATATACACGGTTGTAATTCAATTTTATTCCTATAGACAATTCTTATTTTTTATTTGAGGTTAATAATTTCTAAATTGCTTTTAATTTATACATCTGGTATCAGAGCAAGCTAGACATATATAATAAAAATTGTATTATATATAGTCTAAGGGGGCTTGTTGAAAGTTATAAACTTTAATTTTGGAATCACTATTATTAGCCTACTATAAATAATGAATGTAAGATAGTGAGAGGTAGCTCAAGTGGTAAAAGCTTCCCTCCCGTTTCCAGGAGATCCTAGGATCGATTCTTGATATGTGTGGTTTTTATAGTGTTTTTCCCCGTATTTTCGAGTCAATTTTATGCCTAGTAGTTGTTAATCTGGCTCGTTTTTGGTTCATTCGATGTTCTTTAGCTAAATTGAAGTGTCTCGCTAAGTTTGGTTGATTTCCGGTAATTTTAGAGCATTTTAGTTGATTTTATCATCCACGGTTGTTATGCTCGGTTTTGGTATGTTTTCTAATTTCAGGCACGAAAACCGAGGCTCGGAACGAAGCCGGAAAGCTTAGACGGGATAAGAATGAAGGTGCATGGAAATGCGTGTCAAGAAGTGTAAAACAAGCCTTAAAGAATTTATGAAGAAATAAGAAGAAAAGGAAGCAAAATAAAGCTTCTGACGTTCATATGCGGGCGCACAAACAATACATGCGGGCGCATTTAATCAAGATTTCAGCTGAAAGGGCATTCTGGAGGTCTGATGCGGGCGCATAAACCTCCTATGCGCCCGCATCAGACGATTTTTCCCGACTTTTTGTTTTTCTTTTATTTCCTTCGTACTTAGGCTTTGTAAGCCCAACTTGGGTACATTAGGCACGGTTCTCTAGGCAAAAACAACTTATGCTTTTCATAATTTAGAATTACTCTCTTAGGATATAGAATTAAGCACTTTTTTCTCTCAAAATAAAATTAGGGGAAATTAGGGTTTGTTCATAACTTTGATTTTCAATTCAATTCAAGTCTTCAATTGTTCTTCAAATTGGTAATTCTTCTGGTTTTGTTCTTTATTTTAGTTTAATTTATGCTTTTTAGTCTTTCTAGTTTAATTAATTTAGTTAATTTTGTTTATGTTAATTAGTTTAGTTATTAATTACTTCATGAATTCAATTAGGGTTTTTACAATTATTCTTGTTTTGATCTTCATAATTATGAGTGAGTAGTCTAATTTCTAGGGTTAGGGAAACCTTGATCAATCAATGGACTAATTAAATTAGGTTGTTTCAATCCCATAATTAGTAGTCAATTTCCTATTATTGGTTTCTTTGTTTACAATTGAATTGTGCGCAGATTTAGTTGTAATTCTGGTAATTGTTGAATTTGATGCCGAGAGGTAAAAATACCACAATAAGACCACTGAATAATAGGCGAAATTAGTCTAGGCATGAGCGAGAGCCGCTAGATGAGTTTCGAGGGAGTCTAGATTCGAGAGAATTAGTGAGCCCTAATTTGACGATAGTTGTGAGATTGAACGATCTTTGTTAGTGAATCCATTAGTTGTTCTTGGTGACCCGAATGACCCTAGGCTTAGTTTATTGGTTTAATTCTTCGTCATTTCCAGTAATTAGTTAGTAATTAGTCAATAGTCAGTTAGCTAGTCAATACTTCTCGACCAAGGCTCTTTACACAGTTTAAGCTTTTTAGAACTAATAGAGTTTAACTGCTTCCCTGAGGATTCGATCCTTACTACCCTAGCTACATTAGTTAGTGTCGTTTGGTTTACTTTTGATAGGTGTGCGATAGCCTGTTCAAATTTTGGCGCCGTTGCCGGGGAGGCAATTTTTAATTCTATTAGTCGGGTTTTTACTGTTTTATTTTTATTCTTCTTAGTCTCAAAGAACTATTCAGTTCTTTGGGGCTATTTCTTATCTTTGCTCGGAGTTTATATTGTGTGCAGGTTCATAGGTTTATGCAAAACGACCACGAGCCTGATACTTACATCTTCCCTGAGCCCGAGCGAGTGTTTCTGAAACGGTTGAGACGTAGTAGACGCCGAATTTTTCTTCCCCGATCTGTGGAGGAAACTGTTTCTGACTTGTCTCAGTTTTTCGAGTTCACCTTCAATCCGCTGTTTGAAGGGTATTTAGAAGTTGAAATGGCTGCCGAAGGAGAAGGACAGGGTAGAGGACCACCGCCTCCACCACCACCGCCACCTGCGGCCCGTTCATTGAGAGACTATTCCTTGCCTAGTACGGAGTCTATGGCTGGAGGTTATTCAGTACCTGATACCGATGCTGCTAACTTTGAACTGAAACCGGCTCTTGTGAACATGGTTGAACGAAATCAGTTTTCAGGGACATTGAAGGAAGATCCGAACTTACACTTACAAAATTTCCTTCAATACTGTGATACTATCAAGCAAATGAATGTCTCTAAGGACTACATTAGAAGGCGAATGTTTCCGTTTTCATTAAAAGACAAGGCTAGAACCTGGTTGAATGATCTCAATATGGCCACCATTAATTGTTGGGAGGATTTAGCTCTTGCTTTTCAGAGGAAATACTACCCACCACAGAGAACTGCCTTATTGAGAAGCCAAATCACTAACTTCAATCAGGAGACAGATGAGTCATTATATGATGCTTGGGAACGGTTTAAGGAGTTATTGAGAATGTGTCCTCATCATGGGCTTGAGAAATGGTTCCTAGTTCAATCATTCTACAATGGGTTGGGTAATGAGAGTAGGGCTTTGCTAGATTCTGCTGCTAATGGTCGGTTTATGAACCAAGAAGTCAATGCTGCATATGAATTGATTGATGAAATTGCCACTCATAATTCACAGTTTGGTAACCTTAGAGGGCATTCCAAGAAGGGTGGGAAACATGTAGTTGATGATAAGTATGAGAGTTTAGCTGCACAGATAAATGCCATAAGTCAGAAGCTCGATAAGATTGGTACTACAGCTCCCCCACCATCACCTGTAGCTGCACTTTCGGGATGCACTGATCCTTTCTGTGATTCATGTGGTTCTTTCGGTCATAATTCCCAGTCTTGCACTAGTTCAGTAGAACAAGTATGTGCCTTTCAAGCCTATAAAAACAATCCATACTCTAATACATACAATCCGGGCTGGAAGGATCACCCATACTTTTCTTACAAGAACAACAGCAATGTCCAGAATCCTCAGCAAGCCATGCCACCTCAGCAGCCACCCCAGCAGATGCAGAGATATGTACCACCACACCCACCAGGTTTTAGCAGACCACCACTACCAGCACCGCCAATGCCACCTCAACCTAGTGGAGAAATCTCGGAGTTGAAGAATATGATGTTGCAAATGCAGAAAAATATGGAGGCGATGCAGGCTCATAACAAGCACTTGGAAACTCAGATAGCTCAGATTGCGCAATCAACTGCTCAAAGGCAACCAGGCCACCTTCCATCACAACCCACACCCCCAGCATCACAGGCATCACAGAATCCCCCGAGGGACCATGTCAATGCCATCACCTTGAGGAGTGGAGCTGCTTATGAAGGTCCGAAAATGCCTACTGATAATGTTAATTCTGATGTTTCAGGTGGAGCTGAGAAGACCGGAGATGAGGTGATTGCAGATTCAGATGCAGTTCCAGATAAGGAGGCTGAAGCACCTAAGGAGAAGGTAGATGATACACCGGTTGATACTATCCCGAAATCACAGGTTAGGTTGCCCTTTCCGAACAGGGTAACCAGGAGTAAGAACGATAACCATTTTAGTAAATTTTTAGCTATTGTTAAAAATCTGCAAGTTACTGTTCCATTTACTGATTTAATCACTCAAGTTCCTACTTACACTAAGTTTTTGAAAGACATTTTGAGCAGGAAACGCGAATTGAGTGTAGTGGAGACCGTAGCACTCACGGAGGAGTGCAGTGCCATATTGCAAAACAAGTCACCACCAAAACTAAAGGACCCAGGAAGTTTTTCTATTCCCTGTAACATTGGCCCCCTGTTTATTGACAAGGCTTTATGTGATTTAGGAGCCAGTGTTAGTGTTATGCCACTGTCTATTTGTAGAAAGCTTGATATGGGTGCTTTGAAAGTCACTAACATTACCTTGCAGATGGCAGATAGGACAGTAAAGTACCCTAAAGGTATTTTAGAGGATGTCCCGGTGAGAGTCGGGAAATTCTTTATCCCTGTTGATTTTGTTGTGTTAGACATGGATGAGGATGCACACATCCCGATCATTCTTGGTCGACCTTTCTTACACACTGCAGGTGCTGTTATCGATGTCAAAAATGGTAGCTTGACCTTGTCTGTAGGAGATGATAAAGTTACCTTTAATCTTAATGCTGCTCTTAAAAGTCCAATGATGGAACAATCATGTTATGCTATCGATGTCATTGATGAAATTGTATTTGATGATATGCCTCGATCTACTACAAAAGATCTTCTGGAGGCTGTTGTTTGTCTTGATGTTGATGCAGGTGATGGTACAATCATTACTGATGCTTTAGTCCAGGATCTTACTGGTGAGGAATCGAACTCGGAAGAGAGCCGGAGATTTATTAAGTTACCTCAAGAGGTTTGTTCTGTTAAAGAGGTAACCCAACCTGAGATGAAACCCCTCCCCTCTCACTTGAAATATGCTTTTCTCGATGATAAGAAGTTGTACCCTGTTATTGTTAGTGCTTCTCTTAATGATAATCAATTAAATAAACTTTTATGTGTACTTAAAGCTCATAAGAAAGCTATTGGCTATACTATTGATGATTTGACCGGTATTAGTCCTGACTTTTGTATGCATAGAATCCATTTAGAAGAGGGCCACAAACCCTGTATCCAGGGTCAACGACGTTTGAATCCTAACATGCAGGAGGTAGTGAAGAAAGAAGTCCTTAAACTTCTAGATGCAGGTATTATCTATTCAGTACCTGATTCCCAGTGGGTAAGTCCAGTACAGGTAGTCCCTAAGAAAGGAGGGACAACCGTTGTTCGTAATGAGAAAAATGAATTAATCCCCACTAGAGTTGTCACAGGATGGAGGATGTGTATTGATTACCGGAAATTGAATGTTGCAACTAAAAAAGATCATTTCCCCCTTCCTTTTATTGATCAAATGTTGGAAAGATTAGCTAAGAATAAGTATTTCTGTTATCTCGATGGATATTCGGGTTTCTTTCAGATCCCCATCCATCCTGATGATAGGGAGAAAACGACTTTTACATGTCCTTATGGTACCTTTGCATATCGTAGGATGCCTTTTGGATTATGTAATGCACCTGCTACTTTTCAACGTTGCATGATGAGCATTTTTTCTGAATTTATAGAGTCTATTATGGAAGTCTTCATGGATGATTTTAGTGTTTACGGCTCTGATTTTGATTCATGTTTGACTAATTTGACTAAAGTTCTCGAAAGATGTGAACAGGTGAATCTGGTTTTAAATTGGGAAAAGTGTCATTTTATGGTCAATGAAGGAGTAGTTTTGGGACATTTGGTCTCCGAACGTGGAATTGAGGTGGATAAGGCAAAAATACAGGTAATTGAGCAACTGCCACCTCCAGTAAATGTAAAAGGGGTAAGAAGTTTCTTGGGTCATGCTGGTTTTTATCGCAGGTTTATTAAAGATTTCTCTAAAATTGCGAAACCACTAACCCAATTACTGCTAAAAGATGCTGAATTTAAATTCACTGACGAGTGTCTTGAGTCCTTTAATATGATCAAAAATGCACTAATTTCTGCACCCATTATACAGTCCCCTGATTGGAATTTACCTTTCGAAATAATGTGTGATGCTAGTGATTTTGCAGTTGGTGCGGTTTTAGGTCAAAGGAAAGACAAGGTCTTGCATGCTATTTATTATGCTAGTAAGACTTTAGATGAAGCTCAAGTCAATTATGCCACCACGGAAAAGGAGCTACTTGCTATAGTTTATGCTTTAGATAAATTTCGTGCTTATCTTGTAGGTTCGAAAGTTATTGTCTATACTGACCATGCAGCTCTTAAATATCTACTTGGAAAGAAGGAAGCCAAACCGAGACTTATTCGATGGATTTTGCTGCTTCAAGAGTTTGACCTCGAAATTCGCGATAAGAAGGGCGCAGAGAATGTGGTAGCTGACCATTTATCGAGAATACGGTATGACGATGGGGAGATCTCTACCCCCATTGACGATTCTTTCCCTGATGAACATCTGTTTGCTGTTTGTGTGCATTCACCTTGGTTTGCTGATTTCGCTAACTATGTTGTAGGAGGTGTTCTACCCTCCGACTTGACTTATCAGCAGAAAAAGAAATTTTTGCACGATGTTAAACGATATTTTTGGGATGATCCTAACCTGTTTCGTGAGTGTGCAGATGGTTTATACAGGAAATGTGTTCCGGAATGGGAGGTATATGGTGTCCTTCACCATTGCCATTCATCACCCTATGGAGGTCATGCTGGACCCTCCAAGACGATGTTCAAGGTCTTAGAATCGGGTTTCTACTGGCCCACGATTTTGCAGGACGCGAGAGCTTTCATTATGTCTTGTGATTCGTGCCAACGAACAGGTAACATCTCACAAAGGCACGAAATGCCGCAAACAGGTATATTGGAAGTTGAAATTTTCGATGTTTGGGGTATTGACTATATGGGACCCTTCCCATCCTCTAATGGAAACCGTTATATTCTAGTAGCTGTGGATTATGTTTCTAAATGGGTGGAAGCTCTGGCTACCCCCCATTGTGATTCTAATACGGTTTTGCGGTTGTTTAAGCAGGTTATTTTTCCTAGGTTCGGAGTCCCTAGAGCTGTCATCAGTGATGGGGGGAAGCATTTCCATGAGAAAAGGTTAGATAAGCTGCTGAAAAAGTACGGTGTATACCATAGAACAGGACTAGCATATCACCCACAGACAAGCGGCCAAGTTGAGGTTTCTAATCGCGAGATCAAGTCTATTCTGGAGAAGACAGTTGCAAAATCGAGAAAGGATTGGACCAACAAGCTTCATGATGCTCTATGGGCATATAGGACGGCTTTCAAAACCCCAATCGGCACCTCTCCGTTTCGGTTAGTTTATGGTAAAGCATGTCACCTTCCGGTTGAGTTAGAATATAAGGCATACTGGGCAGTCAAGGAATTGAATATGGATGCCAAGCTGGCGGGAGAAAAACGACTCCTTCAACTAAATGAGCTCGATGAATTCCGTTTAGCTGCGTATGATAATGCAAAAATATATAAAGAAAAGACTAAGAGGTGGCACGACAAAAGAATCAGGAGAAGGGAGTTTCAAGTTGGTGATAGGGTACTCTTATTTAATTCCCGTCTCAGATTGTTTCCTGGAAAACTGAAGTCCAGGTGGAGCGGTCCCTTTTCGGTTACTATGGTGAGCAAATTCGGGTTCGTTGAAGTCCAAAATGATAAGGGTGAAAAGTTCAAGGTCAACGGGCAACGATTGAAGCTCTATTATGAAGGTGATGCCGTTGGATTAGTAGAAGAGGTGCAATTCTACAATCCCGATTCACACTGACCACTCCGGAGCCACGGTCAAGCTAATGACCCTAAACAAGCGCTTCTCGGGAGGCAACCCGAGCTTTCTATCCCCCCTTAACTCTTTTTATATGCTTTTGGTGTGTTTTAGCTTATTTTTCGTAATTTTTAGTTAGCTGTGTTTTGTGTTTTTGTGTGCATTTAGGTGTAGTTGAGTAACTAGAGGTCTTAGGTTGAATTCCGTACCTAAAATGCTAAGTGAGGGTCAAGGTAAGTGAAAAGAAAGTTTTAAAGGAAGAAAAGAAACAATAGTCGAGTAAAAAGGGGCAGATGCGGGCGCATAAGGATTTTATGCGGGCGCATCTGACCCCCAGAACCCCATAAAGTTTTTTGAAAAAGTAAGATGCGCCCGCATAAGGATTTCATGCGGCCGCATCTTACCCACAGAACCCCAGAGAATTTACTAAAAAAGTAACATGCGCCCGCATAAGGAATTTATGCGCCCGCATGTTACCCCCAGTAGCCCAGAAGTTTGAAATTCGAACTTGATGCGGGCGCATAAAATACTTATGCGGGCGCATCAAGGCCCGAATTTACATCGTTTTTCAAAAATTTTTCCGTTTTCTTTTTTTTTCTTTTTAATTTCTTTTCCTTTTACCCTCCTTTATTCCCTTTCATCTTCTTTCTCTCACTTCTCACCTCACAACTCCTTCTTCCTCAAACCCCTAACCTCCATTAAAACTCAACTCCTACAAACTTCTTTCTCTCATATCTCACTCAATACTTCACCAAATCAACCCAAATTTTAACACAAGCTTCCTCTCATCTCCCTCTACAAAACCCCTCAATCAATTTTCGAAAATTTTTGCAATTCGGGGCTACAAGGGGCGCGCGAAATTCTGCAGTTTGGGGCGATTTTTGGTTAATTTGGGACTATTTGGGGCGTTCTTTCTACTCTACTTCCAATCAATCTTCATCTATTAAGGTATAAATCCAACTTTAAGCAAGTTTTAACAAAGTTTCTTGAATTTTCATGGCGTTCACACTATAGGGTTCGTAGTTACAAGTTCATAATATGTTTTTTTCTTGAGTTTTATGCTTGTGTGATGTTGATAATTGCTTGTTTAAGTGTTATTAATTTCAAATTCCAAGTTTATGACTTAGAAAAAATTTATGCCCTATTTTACAATGGTGAACAATGCCTAGATGCTTGAGTTGATCGTACTATAAGTTTTAACTTGCTAATTTTCAGACTTAATTTGTGATTGATAATGTCATGGAAGTTTGGTTATTTTTCTTTTTCTTCCCTCTAGTATGATTGTTGCTTGACAAACTATGGTGTTTCGAATTGGTAGTGAGGTTTAAAATGTTGGTAATGTTGCAATTGCGGTTTCATGAGAATTATGCTCTATTAAACTTATGTTGAAAACTTTGGAAACATGTTGAATTCTTGGTGCTATGTCAAAAAACATTGGTTTTGGTGATTGTTGTTAGCCTCACGGCTTTTGGCTATATCGATAAAATAGACGGGTCATGCCGAAATTTTTACTTAAATCTTACCTAATTGGAAGCTATAACATTGCATGAGTATGTCCTGCTATGTGTTTTATCCCGATTTTTCCTATGGTTCTAATGCTTTCATTTTCGATTTTCAGGAACCATGAGCTCTCAACGAACCTCGAGAAAATCACAAAGGACCGAGTCTTCCACCTCGGCCTCTAGGGGTAAACAGCCTGCCAGCTCTAGCTCCGGAGACCCCGCACCACCAAACCGCCGCCAACAACAGGCCCGGTTCGAGAGACTGCAAAAGCGGCCCATCCGCTCTACCAGATTCTTTGACCGCAGCACATGTGATGAGATGGGGATCACTGACCAAGTGGTCCAAATGGCGGACAACATCGGTTGGGGTGCATGGCTCGGAGTCACCATGCCAGGACCTGATGGCGAACCAATGGCCCCACCCACCTACCGGGAACTCACTCTGGAGTTCCTCTCTACCTTCCACTTCAGGGTTATTGTGCGGAACCCCAGTAACCCAACAGCTAGAACAGGGGTGGTCAGTTTCACCATCTTCGGCACCCACTATGAGCTTCCCCTTCAACAGTTCAATGAGCACTTCTTCTGGGACCCGCGCAACCTAGTCTCTGTAGCTCTCGAGCACGGCTGGTCTAACTATGATGAAGCCTCCTGGTGGCTCCGTATCACTGACGGTACCACCCCCTATGCCTCATCCACCAGCAAGACCTCGGAGGTCCAACATGCAGCCCTCCGATACTTCCTCCGGTTCATTACCTACTGCCTATTTTCCCGAGGAGAGTTGGGGCAGGTCTATCCTGATGAGCTTAGACTTCTGTGGTTAGCTACTGAGGGATCCCATCTACAAGGCCGAGACTACAACTACGGGTTTTTCCTTGCCCGTAGATTTGCTGAGATAGCCGAGGGTGCCACCAACACGGGGGTTATTTACTGTGGAGGAATGATTACCTGGTTGGCCTACCAGTTAGGTCATCGAGAGAACTTTGAAGGGTTGCACCCCATTGAAGAAAACCCACTGATGGACATCCCTTCCTTGCGGACTGCCGGGTTCTGCAGAACATACACTAGAGGCCGGCATGAACGCTTGGTATGGAATGTCCGAGAACTATCCTGGTGCTACCTTCCCAACGCCTTTACCTCCACCTACTACTTGGAACACCCCGAAGGCGTAAACCCCTGGAGGATTCCCCCAGACCCCATCCCACTAGCTGAGAGGACGGATGCTGAGAAGAGGGCCCTTAGAATGGCCCAGCAGATGCAGCAGGCGGGGGGTGTCCCTCAGGACGACATTCCTCAACAACCAGCTCCGCCACTCCCACCTCCCCAGGGCGCCTTTGATATGACCCCTCTGATGAACCGCCTGGACGAAATGCATGCCTACAACACTCAGCGGTTCGATCAGATTGATCAGCGGTTCGAGCAATACGGACACCGGTTTGATAGGTTAGATGATAGTGTCCGCGGCCTCCGAACGGATGTAGATCACCTGCAGCGGGTCCAATGGAGAGAGCACATGCATCATGTGGATCAGGGTCACGTGCAACCATTCCCCAACCACCCTAACTGGCCACCCCAGTATGACCCTAATGTGGATCCTACCTCCTACCCTCTCCACCACTACTACTCCCAGTTTCCACCCTATGGCGGGCCCGGGCAGCAGTAGGCGTCCTGCAGCTCCTATTCCCTTCCCCATTTTCATTGATTATGTATCCCGGGACGGGACAGTGTTTGGCTTGGGGGGGAAATTAGTTACTCTATTTAGGTTGTAATAATTTGTAAACAATTTTTTTTATTTTCTTTTATTTTTCTTTTTGGACTTGGCTTTGTTTCTTTTTCCCCTGCAGATATGACAATCGGAGCAGGACTAGGACTTCTGATATCGAATTTACGAATTTTTGTTGATTTACATTGGGTTAGATGTTCCTAAACTCCGCTCTCCTTTTGCTCGTACTTGTATGTGTTGGAATTAGCTGTTTAGCCTTAGGTTCTTTTTATTGCTTTCTAGTGTAGTTTACTGCTTTCATAGGACCGTTACATGGTTTGTACCGTCCCTTAAGGCCGGGAGTTTACATGTGACCAAAAAAATGTACTGCTTTCCTAGTCTAATGTAGTTAGTTGTTCAGAGAGAATTCTTATTGTGATTGGCTAGCTGCTCGTCCCGGTTTTTCGTTGATTTGACTTTTCATGTACCCATTTGCTTAAATTTTCTGAAACTTCATGATTCTTGTATTTGGATGAGTTTACTTATGTGATTTGCCGGGCATGACTTAGTCTTAAATTTGCTAGCCTTCCTTGCAATTGTCAACTCTGTCTAACCTTGCTTGGGTCTTGGACTTGAACTGTGTTAGCGGGAGGATTTGAGCCACTTTTGATCTTATAGGCTACATTAAATGGTATTCTTTTCATGTGTGCTTAGTTCCTGGTGCATTTATGATCTTGAGTTTGCCTTTGGACTTTAGTAACTTTTAATTGAAGTTTTGTTGCATGTTGCGCATGATAAGAGGCATTCAATTGATTTTAGAGCTTCCAGATACATTATTAGGATTTTCATGCTGAACATCTTCTTTCCCTTGATCCCGTGTTTTCTTAAGCCTTTATCCCTCACAAAAATTAGCCACATTACAACCCTTTTTGGCCTTGGTATTTGATAACATATTGTATGCCCAAGCTTGGCTTGGGGGAGTCATGTTGTGGTTTGTTATGGTTGTTGATTGTTGTGATGGTGTATTTGGAGGATTAGGTGAAATTGAGAAATTTTGATGTGCAGGAGGTTCTATAAGTTTCACATTAAGGCTCTGCGTACCAATGACTGGAATTGTGTTTTAAAACACAATATGTTGGTTTCTAAATGTGATTTGGAGTCCGGTTATGTACGTGTGATAGTTTGGTCTTAATGGCCAACTATTAAGAGTCGTGAAACTAAAATGAAAAAAAAAAAAAAATAAAAAGAAAGAAAAAAAAGAAAGAAAGAAAAAAAAATTTTTGAAAGAAAAAAAGAGAAAAAGAGAAAACAATTTGAAATAGATGAATGAAAAGCTTGAATTCGATTTATATTTGTGATTTGAATGAAAATAAAGGTGTGAAGTGAATGAAAATTGAAAAGTTTGGTTTGATTCGGTTGGAATTGGATGATGGGAGACATTGATGTTATTGTATGATGTGTTGGTGAGTCTCCGATGTTTTATATGCGTATACCCCGCATTTTCAGCTACATTATCCCAAATTTATCCTACCCTTCACCCTAGCCTTACGTTACAAGCTTATAAAGTCCTCTTTGATCTTCATGTGCATGCTTTGGTTGATTGTGGAAGAGTCTTTTGGCAAGGTCGTAGAGTATTAATTGCATTTCGAGTCGACTTTAGGATTGAGTGTATACCCTTAAACACTTGCATGAGGTGTGAGATGTGGATTTGGTTCCTCAAAAACTTGCATTTAAACACTTTGTTGCATTTGCATTTCATTCTCTTATGGTTGGGTGGTGAGGGTGAGCTACATTATTAGATGCTCGATTGTGTGGAGTGACAACCCGTGAGCTATTCTAGTCATCGATTCATTAAACTTGCTTGGTTGGCTTTGTTTGACTTTTGCTTAGGAATGTGTAGCATTTGACTTGCTTTGATCTTAGTAAACTCGGAAGGATCCTTGAGTTGTGATGCATATGTTTTTATGGGGTGAAAGTCATTTCGTTATCTTTGCTCGGGACGAGCAAAGGCTTGGCTTGGGGGAATTTGATATGTGTGGTTTTTATAGTGTTTTTCCCCTTGTTTCGAGTCAATTTTATGCCTAGTGGTTGTTATTCTGACTCTATTTTAGCTCATTTGATGTTCTTTAGCTAATTTGAAGTGTCTCGCTAAGTTTGGTTGATTTCCGGCAATTTTAGAGCTTTTTAGTTTGATTTTTATCATCCGCGGTTGTTATGCTCGGTTTTGGTATGTTTTGTAATTTCAGGCACGGAAACCGAGGCTCGGAACGAAGCCGGAAAGCTTAGACGGGATAAGAATGAAGATGCATGGAAATGCGTGTCAAGAAGTATAAAACAAGTCTTAAAGAACTTATGAAGAAATAAGAAGAAAAGAAAGCAAAATAAAGCTTCTGACGTTCTTATGCGGGCGCATAAAATATACATGCGGGCGCATTTAAAGAGGATTTCAGCTGAAAGGGCATTCTGGAGGTCTGATGCGGGCGCATAAACCTCCTATGCGCCCGCATCAGACGATTTTTCCCGACTTTTTGTTTTTCTTTTATTTCCTTCGTACTTAGGCTTTGTAAGCCCAACTTGGGTACATTAGGCACGGTTTTCTAGGCAAAACAACTTATGCTTTTCATAATTTAGAATTACTCTCTTAGGATATAGAATTAAGCACTTTTCTCTCTCAAATTAATTTAGGGGAAATTAGGGTTTTTTTTCATAACTTTGATTTTCAATTCAATTCAAGTCTTCGATTCGTTCTTCAATTTGGTAATTCTTCTGTTTTTGTTCTTTATTTTAGTTAATTTATGCTTTTTAGTCTTTTTAGTTTAATTAATTTAGTTATTTGTTTATGTTAATTAGTTTAATTGTTCATTACTTCATGAATTCAATTAGGGTTTTTACAACTATTCTTGTTTTAATTTTCATAATTATGAGTGAGTAGTCTAATTTCTAGGGTTAGGGAAACCTTGATCAATCAATGGACTAATTAAATTAGGTTGTTTCAATCCCATAATTAGTAGTCAATTTCCTATTATTGGTTTCTTTGTTTACAATTGAATTGTGCGCAGATTTAGTTGTAATTCTGGTAATTGTTGAATTTGATGCCGAGAGGTAAAAATACCACAATAAGACCACTGAATAATAGGCGGAATTAGTCTAGGCATGAGCGAGAGCCGCTAGATGAGTTTCGAGGGAGTCTAGATTCGAGAGAATTAGTGAGCCCTAATTTGACGATAGTTGTGAGATTGAACGATCTTTGTTAGTGAATCCATTAGTTGTTCTTGGTGACCCGAATGACCCTAGGCTTAGTTTATTGGTTTAATTCTTCGTCATTTCCAGTAATTAGTTAGTAATTAGTCAATAGTCAGTTAGCTAGTCAATACTTCTCGACCAAGGCTCTTTACACAGTTTAAGCTTTTTAGAACTAATAGAGTTTAACTGCTTCCCTGAGGATTCGATCCTTACTACCCTAGCTACATTAGTTAGTGTCGTTTGGTTTACTTTTGATAGGTGTGCGATAGCCTGTTCAATTCTCATCCCCGCCCTTGTGGCTCCCTAACACCAAAATAATAATGAATGTAAAAAAAAATATTGGTTTGAAGTGGGAATGATTATCATTGTTCATTTGTTTAGGAAATTATAACCTAGATATATACTTTTGTTTCATTGTAAAAAATGTAGAAGTAAAAAGTCAAGTAAGAATCTTAAGAGCTTGTTGTTTGGTTCAAACATTTCTTTCCCTTCCTTTCCTCCCTAATTCATTCTCCCAAATAAGCTCTAAAAGGAATAAGGAAAAGATATAAAAGCTATTATCTACTAGTTTAAGATCCGTGTAATGCACGGTTATGACAAAATTATTTGCGAAACACCTTTTAAAAAGATTTTCAAAACTCATATAATATGATATCTTGAGTATGTGCAACTCATATGATATGTGTATTTGCAAAAGGCCTTTAAACTCATATAATATGAGTATATGCAACTATACATATCTTTAACAATTAGTGCAAAATTTCATATTAGTAGTTATTGAAGCTTTAAATTCAGAACCCCAATTCAAAATAATTTTTAGTAATATTATAACATATAGATTCATATAAGAATTACAATTCAAAAATAATTATATAAAGACGAAAAGAATTCAATCACCTAATATGGTGCTACGGAAAGGGGTGACGGCAAATTGCAACAGCACCGACGATAAAGGACCACCTTTGTTAACAGATGCAGCGACAATTTGAACAAAGGCGATAACTTGTTTTGCATTATGGAGGTTAAAAGTTTTTCGTAAGGGTATGGAGGTATAAAGCATTGCAAAACAAGAGAATTTGGTAAAAAAAAAATAAAGGAAAATTTTGGGCGGGAAAAGAAGCTACAATTGCTTGCCAAGTGTACTTGATGAGGTCACACTGATGTCAGTGGTCCTTATTTTAGTTATAAGTATAGATATTGCTAGTTTGCTATGCAGAGTTGTAACCCAACTTTATTCCTCTATATAATCCTTATTTTTTTATTTGATTTATCAATTTATAAATTGCTTTTAATTCTTAGAATTTTAATAATTTTGTAAAAAATTAAAATTGATGGAAATTGTATTGAAAATAGTAGCTAGTCTTTTGTCCTTTAGCCGCCTTAATTAATTAGTTTCTTATCAAATAGTTACTACTAGAAATATAATGTTGTAGATGTGCTATTCTGTGATGTTCAAGTGTTCAACAAAAGCTGCAGATGTCTTCTTAACACTTAATCATTTTGAAAGACCTAAAAACAATTATTGGATAAGTACTCCCTTATCTACATTTATAACTAGGGCCTCAATTAGGAAGATGAAGTATTATTATCACTTTTAATTTATGATTAGAAATGATGGAAAATGTTATATTGACATGCAATAGCTTTTACAAATATGCAATAGATAATCCATATCAAATACGTAGTAGATTATAAGGTCATGCTTTCTTCTCAGTCAAAGTGATTAGAAATTAGTGAAAATTAAAATGAGTTTAGTCTATAAAATATAGTCTTAAAATAAATTGTTTTTTTACTTGTACTTGGCAACAACTTGACAAATACTAGTACCCCATGGCTTATGCCTTATTTTTCATACATGTCATCCATTCATGGTGCTTGGAGTAAATTTTAAAATTTGACACTTCCGATGGAACTCAACTATGACGCATACTTTGAGTTGAGTCAATATAACTTTTAAATAAAACTAATACTAGCGTAACAAAAAGATCCAAATTTCATCTACAACTTTTCACACTTTTTTGCATCCAACCATTTACACTTCAAGCTCAATGGTTCGTTCTTGTGTTAGGGGGAATAATGGAGAGTACTAAACTTTTTTCTAAGCCTCAACCATCAATTTAGAGTTTTAGTTGGTTTGAATCCTTTAATACTAGCCACATCACATTTTTCAAAAGATAGGAAAGCTCAAGAATTGGCTCGATCGACTGATGTGACCATAATACGAAACTATGTGTGTACAAAATGTAAACGCAACAATAGTAGATCGAGGGATGGAGAGAGTACTCCGTACATGGATATAATTAAAAACTTAAAGGGTACGTAGTAAGATACCCGACCCAATGAGAAAGAATAATGAAGAATCAATAATAAAAATCATTATCTCCATTATAGTATATTCGTTCCTGACTTTCTGTTGCCGTATCACTTTCTTTACATGAATGAAAAATCTTCTCATTTGGCATACCTTTACCCTACACAAAGGTCATATTTATGGTCGTTTATGTATCTACTCGTGCTTATGAATTTGGGCACTTTCATTCTCAATAATGTGTTAGTGTATAACCACAATATAGATGTGCTAACAAAACTAGGGTTGGCATAAATAATTGACTTATTTACACACTAGTATTCAATTATTTTTGGTAGTATTATATATATTTTTTGACTTTCATAATCAATCCAAAAGCCTAGAAAAAGTAGTGGATTGGATGTTAGGCATCTTTAATTGTTCTAACTAGCTTTGAGCATCTTCTTGTTGACTACAAACTTTGTCTTTTGAATAGTGGCAGATTTAGGAATAACAATTGTAACTAATGTTGCTTCCCTTAAATGAATAGAAGTTTAAAGTTTAAACTATCTTATTCCCTCCATTTTTATTAATTTTTTATGTTTTACTTATACACATTTGCCAATACAAATCTTATAACTCTGATTTTGTGTTTGTAGAATTTATAGAAAATTGATATTCTAATAGAATAATTCAAGTCAAATCAAAGAAAATAAGAAAATCCATATAAATATATTTTTACTTATATATAAAGTGTAAATAATGGTCAAATTGATAAATAAATAGTAACAATAATCAAAACGTAAAGAATATAATAAAACGGAGGGGGTGGATGATTAAAGTCGAACACTCGTAATCAAACGACCAAAACCCAAAAAAAATAGCAAAAAAGTGCGAGTCTAATTTATTAATTTTACAATTCAACAATGGTATACTCTTTGATTTGCTTACGTCCTCGCTTACACACATTCATTCACCTTTTCCATCCACCTAAAAAATGATGATTATACTTATATACACCAAAGTCAAAAAAAAAAAACCAGAATTTATCTTTTGTAAAAAAAGAAACTTTTAATCAAAAAAAAAATAAATAAATAAATAAACACAGTAAATGGGGTGGAAAGGAATTTTGGGTTTTGAGTATGGAATAATGCAGGCCCCACTTGGGCCCGACATTTCTGGCCCGGAACTTGTTGCTGCTGTTGCCAATTCTGGTGCCATTGCTCTTCTTCGCTCCCCTGATTGGGTTTGTTTTAATGTTTTCTTTCAAAAAAAATTCATTTTTATTTAAATCATTAATTTGTATTTGTATTATTTGTTTCATGTTGTTAAATTGAATTTTATGTGGTTTTTGGGTATATTGAATTGATCATATTGTTCATATCAATTATGATGATGATGATCATAAATTAGAAAAAAGTTCTATTTAATTGTTTGAATTGGTAAATTAATTATAGTTAATATTCTTTTGTTTGTATTCAATTGAATTGATTATTTTGTATTTAACAAGGGAAAGTTACAATCTTGTTTGTGTATATTTGTTATTGAATTGTCTTGTGAAAGCTAAATAGGTTCAAGTTAACATTGATTGATTCAATTTAGAATTATTTGATGATCTTTGACTCATTTTAATGCTTCAATAATTTGAATTTGATAGTATGATTGCAATTTGTAAGGTGATTTATTAGAATGTTAGGAACCTTTAATATATGTCTCAACATAATAAAAGAAGATATTATATATGATTATATGCAAATAATGCAATGATAAGAGTTTTTGAAGTTCATTTTGAAAGTGAGTCATTCAATACTTAGACTCACTTTCAAAACTCATATTTTCGTTGTGCATTTAACATTTGGATGCAACTTTGATGAGCTTAGAGGCTAACTTTTTTTAGCAAGTATAAATGAAGTGCAAGAGTAAAACAGGTAGCTGAAAACCTGGTATGGCATAGTTCGAAGATTTGCTTGAATTTGAGCAAATTCCTTCCTCGGAAAAAGTTGAATGTTTGATGGTATTTAAGTATAGGTTTGTTCTGTAAGCCAAATTCCTAACGAAAATCCGAGTCCATAAAAATAAAGTTACTAATCTGAATGAGAAATTGATTGAGGCTCTTTTGTTTGGTTGGTCAAACTTGTTTACATGGAGAAAATGCAAGATCAAATACCATGTAGTCATGTACACACAACCCTCATTACACTGTCCTGTTTGGAAGTCTCTTTATACTTGTAGGGTAATTAACTAATTATGATTTATGATGTCGATGAAACGTATGGAAAACTATTTTTGTTTAAGCCTTGGCAACATTAATCAAATCTTTTTTTACAAACTTAAGCTCGTCAAATAAGCCACTGATCAGCTGATCAATGTCTTAGTTTTCACTCAAAAAAATAAAAATAAAAAATAAAATATAAATCAAGGTCTTAGGCCCTGTTCTCCTCGTCTTATTTTTACTTATTTTTAGCAAAAATAAGTTTAGATGAGTAAAAATAAGTTCAGTTCAGCAAAAATCAGTTTCAATACTTAATAAATTGTTAATGATTTCAGCAAAATTAAGTTCAGTTCAGCAAAAATAAGTCCAGATAAGTAAAAATAAGTTCAGTTCAGCAAAAATAAGTTTAGATAAGCAAAAATAAATTGAGGAGAACAAGGCCTTAGTGCATGACGAGCGTGTTCCAATATGACAAAGATAGATAGTGATATCCTTTTTCAGCAGAGAAGTAAGGATCTATGATCAAAATATTCAAAGTTGCATGACTAGGATTTAGATTTTCTGCTTTTGAGTTGTAATTAGCAATCGGGTTTCCCAATTTATTTGATGAATATTCAGAATAAAGCCAAAAGCTGTTGCTTTTCCGCAAATGATATTTGTGTTGGTGAAGTTGGCATGCTGGGGATTATGGTGACAGGACTAGCTATAATAGATTGTTGCTAACTTTCCAAAAAGCTCTTATGCACTACGTCAAAAATGGTTCATTCTCAATTCTTGAGTTCCTGATATCGGTTTCCTAGTTAGATACGTTAAAGGATAAGTCTATTGTTTTCTTTAGAGAGTTGCTGCTCTGAGTGGTGTATTCTTGTATGTACATTTCTCTTCCTTCTTTTAGTGGGACTTTAGTCAAAGAAGACGAATTCACGAAATATTGGTTTATCCTCCTTCTCAATAACTTTCTTGAGTACTCCATGCCAGTTATCGGAGGCCAAACTTAATTTTCTCGTTGACATCTATATGATAGAATTTCTTAATTAGTTTCATTGGTTGACTGGAGTGGATTATGGCTGGTTATTTCGTTTTCTACTGATTGCTAGGCTGGGGTTGAGTTCTATACTTCTTTGTTCTATCTGATGTGTTTGCAAGAGTTTTTTTCCTGTCTCGCTTAATAATAATAATAATAATGATTCCATGCAGTTATATGACTCATAAGTTTGTATGATCAATTTGTCAGGAATGCCCAGAATATGTAAGAGAATTAATAAGGAAGACTAGGACCTTAACTGACAAACCGTTTGGCATTGGTGTTGTTATGGCATTTCCTCATGAGGAAAATTTGAAAGCTATACTTGAGGAGAAAGTGGCTGTACTGCAATTATACTGGGGTGAAGTATCTGAGGAACTTGTTCATAGAGCTCATGATGCTGGGGTCAAAGTTGTTCCTCAGGTAAGTTATTTTCCTGCAACTGTAAGTGTCAATGTGTCCCTTTTAGACTGAACTTCTACGTCTGTCAATTTTTCACCAAACAAACTCTTAAGCCGGTGAAGACCTATTTTAATGTCTACGAGCTCAAAATATCCTGGGTTCATGAGCACTTCTTCTACTTTTTTTTTTTTTTTTTTGAATTTTTAGCTTCTTCAGTATGAGGATGGATGCAACATGCAAATACTTTGCCCTGATAACCTCTTGGTAACCAATGGCAATTAGCATGATAATATTTCAAAGTTGTATTTGTGTCCTGATTAACTCAATAAGCACAAATTCTGCCCACAACCCAGAACAACACTGAATTCCTTCAGCGGCCCAAGAGACTATATATTGCAAGCTAAACATTTGACTATCTCCTAGTCTGAGGAAGTAGCCACACCTCATAAGTCATGAGTCTTAAACTCATGACCCACTTTAGGGAGGCATCCAAACCTTGTAGGTTATATTGGTGGTCACTTGTTGTTTGCGTTTAGTTTGGTCTCCGAGCATGAAGTTACACCAATAGTTGGGCAGCTACTCTGCCTTTGGCAAGATTGCAAGAATCATGTCTAGAGGTCATAGGTGAGATGACCCCTCAGACCTGATAACTACGGACTTTGAACACTCCTTGTTGGACAATTATGCATATAAATCACTAACTTGTTATACTCTGTTAAAATTACCACTTTATTAAGTTGATTGTTCTGTATCTTCTCCTACCATGTTACCTCTTCATTGCGTTCATCACCACACTTGAGGCAGCTAAAGTTCATTCTAAAGTTCAGAAACTCATTCTTTCATAGGAGAGTACTCGAGGTATAATAGCTTGAATTTTTAAAATCTGACCTGTCACCCCTGAACTGCTCTATTGAATGGGGCTTGCTGCAAGCAGCCCCTACACATTCCAGTCATTAAGCCTCACACTAACTTGCATTGAGACAGTTTTACTGTGCGACTACTGATGAAATTCTTTAGTTATACTTTTTCAGCCGTGGGAGGGTCTCTTTAGCTACACAACCTGATGGTTTCAAACTCCAATGTAGTTACGTAGCATACTAGCATTCCTTACCAATTTGTTGATCACCAATTAACCGTTATATATACAAGCATTTGAATCTCATGAACTTCAAGTGAGTGGCTATAATGACTTTTACCATGTTAAAAAAAGGTTTGTCCAAAATCAGTATTGTACATTGTAAGGTTCTTCACCCCTATGAATTGAAACAAAAGTCTTAGACTTCTTCTTTTCTCAACACCTCCTCACATACATACTGGTACAATTACCTTTCCAAATTCCCGATAGGATGTATGACTCTTACCCCCAAAGCCAATGAGAGGGTGATGAATAGGAACAAACTTATGTTCATGATACTTTATTCTAGTGTGGCAAGCATAATCAATGAATTGATGATGTCCATGCAGCTACCAGTGTCTTATTTTATGTTGCTTCTGTTATTGCTACCACAAGAGGATCAGCTTGAAGAGTCCTTAATCCTCTTCATTCTCCTTTGCTAATTACTTCACTTGAAAATAATTTTTTGGGACCCTTGAAAGCCTTTCCCGATATGAGAAATTGCCCTAAAATATGGAAACAATTCTTATGCTCCTTGGTGGTAGGGTCTTCCGCATTGAACCCTCCTAACAGTTATTATGTCATAAAAATCATTCTTTGTCATGCCCTTTTCCTTTGAAATTTGTGCTGATGAGTTATTTGGATGTGGTTCTTAATCTTTGCTTTCTTAGCCAATTGTTCCAAGGCCCTTCTCAAATGTTGGATGGGAAGCTACTCATAAGAATGTTACGACCTTTCTTGCACCTGCGCAAAGGAGATCCAACCTAGGTTTGGGTAGTTTCTTCTCCGAAGCTATTATCAGGGTCAAAATTAAATTGTAACAGTGACAACAACAACATAGCCTTAATCTCCAACTTTAAGAGACATAATTTATATAGAGAGAAAGGCAAGGTGTAATCCAATAAGCGAGCAAAAGAAAAATCTTTTCTTCTTAAATGGAGGAGTATATATCTAGATAGGGAAAAATGCATGCTCCCAATGAATGACCTAAAACAGAGGCAAATGATTAACTAGTCCTTTGTAATGGGACATCAGTTGCACTTAATCTATGAGACTTGTGCTTTGTATAACCCAAATTCTGCATCTAATTTTGGAGATTACTCTTTCATAGTAATCTCTTTCTCTCTTTCCATTGCCATCATACAGCCATTTGATAAATGCAGTGACATCTCCTTAGTGTGGACACTAAGGGTCACTTGTTTTAGTGAACAATTAAGCCGTTAGGAATTGAATAATTGTCATGTGTCGTATGGTATTTGGCTTTTAGATTAGGCATTTTTATGTAACAACAATTTGGGCCATTGTTCATCTATAATTTCAGTGCAATTTCATTTGGAGAATTTAGAGATCTTGAAATTCTCGTCAAGATATTGAAGTGAATTGATTCGATGAGAACGCCTGCTAGTTGGTTTAGCTGTTGGTCTCTATTCTATGGCTAAGATGGTTCATGTTCATGTTCTTTGAATTTGCTTTGTTGAAAGTTCTGCACTTGTTAACGTTCAATCTGTGGCTCAAACCTTGTAGGTGGGTTGGATGGGTATTTTGTATTAGTACTATTATTTGAATTTTAGTGCATGTTACATGATACACCACACCCTCCTCATTGATCTTGTGTTTTACTATCTGAAATTGTTTTTGTAAGCATTACACACCATCCTCAATTTCATGGATGTAAACACTAAAACTGATGAATCTAGCAAGTTTTGTCTGATTATATATCAGCTATAATTTGTGCTGCTTGCACGGTCGTGCAAGGTAGGAAGTATTGAAGCAGCTAGAAGGGCTATTGATGTTGGAGTAGATGCAATCATCGTACAAGGACGTGAAGCAGGTGGGCATGTTATGGGTCAGGTAAACAGAGCTATACTACTTGTGCTGTATATTACTGTGATAACAAGCTGTCGTATTTAAGATTGAAAACTCATGTGGATATAAATATATAATTCCGCATAAGTTGATGTCAACTCTTTCGTACGTCCCTTACTGAAATTCTGATTGTTGTAGCCTACACAAGACTAGCTTTCACTTTAAAGTAAAATGTTCATGCTCCTGAAAGTTTTCCAATCTGTCCAGGAAGGATTAATTGCATTGGTGCCTAGAGTAGTTGACTTAGTAGGGGAACGAGATATTCCAGTCATTGCTGCTGGTGGCATTGTGGATGCACGCGGCTATGTCACTGCTTTGGCCCTTGGGGCTCGAGGTGTTGCCCTTGGCACTAGGTATATTGGAATTTAGTAAAGCAAGAGACCAATTTCTGAAATTGTATCTGTGGAACATTATGTCCTATATCAATGAATGCTATATCGCTATCCAGGAACAAATGTATAGTTAAATATATATATAGACAATATAATGTCATCTCCTCTCTCATTAAAAGATCATATATATGATATAATTTTTTGAATGATGTAGATTTCTCGCGACAGAAGAAAGCAATGCTCATCCTGTGTACAAAAAGAAGTTGATTGAGTATTCTGAAACTGAGTACACCAATGTATTTGGTCGTGCAAGATGGCCTGGAGCACCTCAGCGTGTCTTATTAACACCGTTCTTCAATGACTGGAGATCTCTTCTAGAGAACAAAAATGAAACAAATCAGCCCATCATTGGACACTCAACAATACATGGAGTGGTGAGCTTATCAGTTATCAACTTATCATATTTCTCATTCCTCACTCCTGCATGAAAGACTGTTAGCAAGTGCCTTTAATATTTGAGAGAAAATCGAAACCATCGTATTGTGCACATCTCCAAAAGAGTCATCTATTTCCAAGCATTTGCTTTGTTCTCAACATTATCAATACATAAATAGCTACTAGATTCTGTTTCAATGCGGCCAAGTTGATGGGTTTTTTTTTTTTTTTTTTTTTTTTTTTTTTTTTTTTTTTTTTTT
>PYUH01004046.1:1383662-1420449 GCA_016808085.1 Suaeda aralocaspica
GCACATTGAATTCTCTGGGAGTTAAACTGAGATATTGGCAAATTTTCACTAGTTATTTAGGGTAGTGGTGGTCTGAGAGGAGGAAGGAAGGTATTGTGTTCACTAATACTTGAAAAGTATAACACTGCTTAAACTCCATAAGACCATTATTCATTAGAGACAATTGATATATCACCATGTTAGATTCTGAGATGATATTTCTGATTGCGATTTGCGAGTGCAAAGGGACCCGTCTTGGACTTGTTAATTGTTTTCCAAAACTCGCTTTTGTGCAATGTACAATGGTAGTAGAATTTGACGAATGGCAATGTTAATGAAGTATAAATAGTTTTTTATGTATTGTTTTAATTTATAAATAGCAATTAGATATTCTTGAATATTCAATAATTCAATCCGATTATCTAAATTTCACTAACATATAGTTTCAAAAGAACGAATCAAAGTATTGGCCTCTTTGTTCTATCTACATTTTCTATTATTTTTGAATTAATAACTACCTCCCTCTTTCTAAAGATTGTGATATGTGTGGAACTTGACACTATTCATAAGATAATTTTTTTAAAAATTGCTATCAATATATAAAATATAAATAGTCATATGGGGTCAAATAAGTAGATTGGCATATGTACAGTCAAAGCGCATCAACGAAAAGAAGCGAATGGAGTAATAGTATCGATTACAAGTATATTGATTCAAAAAATATGAAAATCATTGATTCATCTAGTGATGGATTACCTAGAATTTGAATATGTTTTAAACTTATAATAAGAGTAGTGTGAGATGAATTGGATTTGGGTTAGATAATGAGTTGTAATTTCTCTTTCTCCAATTTCCCCCGTTGATCAAGTGATTTAGTCATATTTTGGATTAAAAATGTGGTACTCAAATGCAAAAAAAAAAAAAAAAAAAAAAAAAAAAAAAAAATCGCTTCGCTTAGTAGCTCATGATGTTACACGGTTTCAAGTGGAGTGCCAACGACTATAAAATCTCGTAAGAATAATTAAAAATCTGAATGGGTACATCGTATCAGTACACGTGGTCTATGTTAAATAGGTTGTGGAGGGTTTAAAATTAGCCACACAACTTAAGAAGCTTTGGATGACTTAATTGCGTTTGGGGAGTAGTGAATGCATTTGAATTTAATCCGTAATCGTTGAAAATGGTATGTGCCAAGTTGCTTATCAATAATTAGAAGAAATTACTAAATAAAGTAACTTGAATGCATTATATACATATAATACTTAAGACTTTACTTTTTTTAGTTTGTTTTTTTTTTTTTTTATATATATATATATATTTTTACCATCAACGAAAAAAAAAATTATAATTCATTATCAAAGACATATATGAAAAGAAGGAGATAAAATTACCAGTCATTATTTATAGTCAAAATTATATCAACTCGGTAAAAATCTTCGCAATTCAACTCTATTTATTTCGTAGGAGTAATAGTAGAAGGGAAAGCATTTATTATTGTTATTATTATTAATTTTTTTTATTTTTTTTTTTGTCATGTTATAGTTGTAGAAGGGAAGAGATGTACTTTAATAATAAACTGTAATTGTGCACAGTTAACGGGTTTTTAAGTTAGTCCCATAACCCTAAGAAAAAAAATTGATTGAGTCCCCAAAACCAAAATAAACCAAACTTTAGTCCCCTAATTAGTGTAACTCTTAATTGATGAGCTAAAATTAATAGTGATGATTATTTTTTGTTGAAGCGACTTTGACTATTCATATTAAGAAAAAAACAGTTAAACTGAATTGATTGGAGCTGAAGTTGTAATGTCGAATTGAATTAAATGAAAGTCTTTTAGTATTAATTTATTATTTTTAACTATGGATAAGTAATGACATAGTAATAATCAATAAATAAATAATAAAAACTAAATAATTGAACTATGACTAGTATACTAGTAAGACATAATAATAATAATAATAATAAGTAATAATAAAATATATAATAATTAATATAAAATAATAATAATAATAATAATAATATAAAATAATACTAATAATTTGTAGTAATGAACTGACTGCTGTAATTTTGATACGAAATTTTTTGTCATCGAGGTACCCTCTAGTTTTATTTTGATCCTTTATTCTATATTTAGGGTCTGTTTACTAGCTTAAATCAGTATCATATCAGTCCAAATTCAGTTAACCTTCTTTTATTTTTCCTAATCATAATCCCTAATATAAAACTTTCAGTTCAGTTTCAGGTGTTAGTTCACTTGAAGTAAACAGGCCATAGTTGCACTCAAGATTATTTGTTACTCATTTGTTTGGGTGACTATAGTCAATAAAAGACCATATTGTGAACTTTACTAAATAACTACTACTTCTGTTCACATTATTTGCAACAACTTAACACAAAATAAAGAGGAAAACATGTCTAATTGTTGCAAATAATGTTGTAACAGAGGTGTGTAGATGAGAGATTATGCATACTCGGATATTATAAAAAGATATGCTTCGTCTTGGATAAAAATTTGAGCCACTATATGCGGATTGAGTACTCAAAGGTACGTAGTGCTACCACCACCACAACAACAACAAATTAAAAGTCCTTCAACATGTCTTACGCTTTTTAGAGGCATATTAATTTTTTAGCGAAAATAATGCCAAAAATTCCAACGTTCAGCTATCTGCTCCAAATATCTCAACTATGCGTAATCCCAAAATAATCCAAGTTTCAACAAAAATTCTCATATTAGTCCAATTGACTGTTACCTGGTAAAAAGGTAAGAAGTGCTTCTTCCCTCTTCAAAATCAATTTTCTACTCTAAACTGTCAGATAACCTAATACCCTCCTCTCCGATAACACTCTCTCCTCTTCCATTCTTCATTCAATTCCTTCAACTTTAACTTCTCTTACCCATTAAATTCGAAATTACAAACGTGAAGAACCGGAAATTGTTCAAAAAAGTGATCCAGTTAAAATCGGCACATCATTTTTACTTCCAAAAATTATGTTATTTTTTTGTAATTTCTATAGTATGGTTAATTCGAACTTAGGGTTCATCAATTGGTGTTTTTAGTGTTATAATTGAATGATTTTGAGTTAATAATGGGTAATAAGTTGTGGCAATTAGCGAGTTTAGATTGTAGTTGTTAATATATGATGAATCCTGAATTGTTATGTGTTTGTTTTGTTCATCAATTGTTTTGCGGAATTTTGATTTGATATTGGATTTTTATTGTTTAATTTCTCCATTTCAGTTTATGTTGGCAATGGATAACCATTAGTCTCAAGTTGTGGATGGTGGGTTTTTTGAGGAGTATCACTAAGGAAGTTGATTATGGGGTAAAGAATGTAGGAAATTTGAAGGTGATGGTGATGAGTATCGGGTGGAATTGGTTGACTTAGCCAAGAAGTTTGGGTATATAGTGTGGATAGTATACACTATTTGACCTGGGGGGGTAGAGTTAGACAGTGGGTTATAATAGCCAAGAAGCATTTTTTGAAACAAGAAACAAAAACTGAAAAAAAAGAGAAGAAAACAGAAGGAAAAAAAAACAGAGAAAACGAGAAGGAAGAGAAGAGTGAAAAAGTCGGGAGGGGATTTAAGGGGAAAAGGTGTGGTTGGAGTGGTGTTTAAAAAATAAAGCAGTCAACAACAAAAAAATACGAGATGATAACTAAACATACAAAGGTTACCTGTATAACAGGTAAAATTTTAGATGTGACCAATATGAGAATTTTTGTTGAAGTGAATGGGTGGGAATATTTTGGGATTGGACGCATAGTGGGATATTTTGAGCAGATGCTGAAAATTATTGGAATTTGGCATCAATTTTTGCAATTTTTTAAACCAAGCATCACTCAAAATAATGAACATATTATGTCGATATGATAAAAAAAATGGGGTGTGGGTACAAAAATAAAGCCACCAATTCCACCAAACTCATGCAAACACAAAATTTTAATATTTTATTTCTTTTTAGTATTTTTTTGTATGAGGTCGTTTATGTCATTACAATGAGTCTGTTTGTTGAAATAGATAATTGTTAAAAAAAAAGTGAAAAATAAGCAAATTGCAAATTTGCAACTATGATTCCATTTTCATGCTACATCCATTGACATACGGCACTAATAGCAATCACAATTTGCAAGTATGGCAACGATACATTTAGAATGAGATTATATTTCAAAGGGGCAAAAATAAAGTTAGCTGTTGAAAATTGTAGAAAAAATATCCACATCTAGAACTCAATAGAAAAAGGGTAGAGGGACAATAAATGCAATTTATATTGTAGGTAGTTGATATTTAAATATAGAATCTAGTTTGTTTGGTCATCGACCTTAGTAGATAATAGTGGGACTGTGGGGGTAAAGTTTATGGAAAAATCAAAATCGTTAAATAAATACGGGTTGGGGTCGCATCCAAGACATAGCAGAGGAGATCGGTCCATTTTCAAAAGGTATGAATTAAATTGATGAATAGAGAAGAGAAAATCCTTTAGTAATAATAAATATTTCTGGAGAGTGAGGAATAACTCATAGTTAGAGTTTCTTTCTTGGGTTCCAGAAGGTATCGGGATTGATTCTATTTCTGCCTTCGTTGTGTGTCTTAACACCAAAAAAAAAGTTTTGTCCCCAATTTCATCAATGTGAGGATACTCAGTTGATCAACTCAACATCTTTTTCACTTGCAATGCAAGGTGCCTTTTTTTACCAAGTGATTGATGGAATGTAATACTCGATCACGTCATGGGAAGAGCCTGTATCGAACGAAACCACCCACGTCTCCTTTTCCCACGACGGCATTCTTTAAAGTGGCATATGGCTAGAATTTAAAGGCCCGGAATCGTGGAAAGTGCTTCTAATAATACGTTAATTACAGCATGAGCTGCACACCATCACTGAAAGAGGAATTAACTTATGACAATTTTTTAACGTGGTTTTCACCTTTTAAAACATTTTGTTCACAACTGAATTCGACGCGTAAAGATAAGGACAACTCATCGAACGGAAAGAAGATTTGCTTTTATGTTATAGAGAAGCACACTTTTGCAAACATATAGTCAATTCACTTAAAAGTGTCATATGTTTATGAAATTAAAAATTTCATTAATTTAACACTCACCCTCAATTATGAATCGAGTCCTTTCTAATAACGAACCACTGTGATATTAATGACTAGGAATGGTTTTAATCAGATCAATAGAAATGCAAATATTTTTTTTTTTTTTTTTTTTTTTTTTTGCACATTGAATTCTCTGGAGTACATGGTATATTTGCAAATTTTCACTAGTTATTTAGGGTAGTGGTGGTCTGAGAGGAGGAAAGGTATTGTGTTCACTAATACTTGAAAAGTAACACTGCTATAACTCCATAAGACCATTATTCATTAGAGACAATTGATATATTCACCATGTTAGATTTCTGAATGAATATTTCTGATTGCGATTTGCGAGTGCAAAGGGCTCCTTGTCCTTGGACTTGTTCAATTGTTTTCCAAAACTCGCTTTTGTGCAATTGTACAATGGTAGTAGAATTTGATCGAATGTCAATGTTAATGAAGTATAAATAGTTTTTTATAGTATTGTTTTAATTTATAAAATAGCAATTAGCATATTCTTGAATATTCAATAATTCAATCCGATTACTTAATAATTTCACTAACATATAGTTTCAAAAATAGAATGAATCAAAGTATTGGCCTCTTTTTTCTTATCTACATTTTCTATTTATTTTTGAATTTAATAATCTACTCCCTCCGTTTCTAAATGTTTGATATGTGTGGAATCTTGACACTATTCATAAGATAATTTTTTAAAAAATTGCTATCAATATATAAAATATAACATAGTCATATGGGTCAAATAAGTACATTGGCATATGTACAAGTCAAAGCGCATCAAACGAAAAGAAGCGAATGGAGTAATAAGTATCGGATTCACAAGTATATTGATTCAAAAAATTATGAAAATCATTGATTCATCTAGTGATGGATTTACCTAGAATTTGAATATGTTTTAAACTTATAATTAATAAGTAGTGTGAAGATGAATTGGATTTGGGCTTAGATAATGATGTAATTTCTCTTTCTCCAATTTCCACCGTTGAATCAAGTGATTTAGTCATTATTTTGGATTAAAATGTGGTACTCAAATGCAAAAAAAAAAAAAAAAAAAAAAAAAAATCGCTTCGCTTAGTAGCTCATGATGTTACATGGTTTCAAGTGGAGTGCACGACTATAAAACTCGTAAGAATAATTAAAAATCTGACTGGGTTACATCGTATCAGTACACGTGGCTATGTTAATAGGTTGTTGGAGGGTTAAAAATAGACCACAACTTAAGAAGCTTTGGATGACTTAATTGCGTTTGGGAGTTGAATGCATTTGAATTTACCCGTATATCGTTGAAAATGTTACTGTGCCAAGTTGCTTCACATAATTAGACATAAATTACTAAATAAGCTAACATTGAATGCATATACATATAATACTTAAGACTTTACTTATCTTAGTTTTTTTTTTTTTTTTTGTATTATATATATATATTTTTACCATTCAACGAAAAAAAAAATTAGAATTCATTATCAAGACATATATGAATAGAAGGAGATAAAATTACCAGCATTATTTATAGTCAAAATTATATCAACTGCCGGTAAAATTCTTCGCAATTACTCTATTTATTTCTGGAGTAATAGTAGAAGGGAAAGCATTATTATTGTTATTATTAATTTTTTTTTTTTTTTTTTTGTCATTTTATAGTTTGAGGGAATGAGATGTACTTTATAATAAACTGCTATGTGTTGCACAAGTTAACGGTGTTTAAGTTAGTCCCATAACCCTAAGAAAAAAATTTGAGTCCCCAAACCAAAATAAACCAAACTTTAGTCCCCTAATTAGTGTTAACTCTTAATTGATGAGCTAAACTTAATAGTTGATGATTATTGTTGAAGCGACTTTGACCTATTCATATTTACAGAAAAAACAGTTAACTGAATTGATTGGACTGAATTGATAATGTCGAATTGAATTAAACGAAAGCTTTTAGTATTAATTTATTATTTTTAACTATGGATAAGTAATGACATAGTAATAACATAAAAATTAATAACAATAATATGATACTATGACCTAGTAATACTAGTAATGACATAATATAATAATAATATAATAATAATAATAATAATAATAATATAATAATATAAATATATAATAATAATATAATAATACTAATATAATAATAATTTGATAGTATGAACTGACTGTTTATTTTGATACGATAATTTTTGTTTCATCGAGTTACCCTCTAGTTTTATTTTGATCCATTTTATTCTATATTTAGGGTCTGTTTACTTCAGCTTAAAATCAGTATTCATATCAGTCCAATTCAGTTTAACTCTTCTTTTATTTTCCTAATCATTAATCCTTAATAAAAACTTTCAGTTCAGTTCAGGTTAGTTCACTTGAAGTAAACAGGCCCATAGTTGCACTCAAGATTATTTTGTTACTCATTTTGTTTGGGTGACTATAGTCAATAAAATACCATATTGTGAACTTTACTAAATAACTACTACTTCTGTTACACATTATTTGCAACAATTTAACACAAAATAAAGAGGAAAAATGTCTAATTGTTGCAAATAATGTGTAACAGAGGTAGTATGAGAGATTATGCATACTCGATGATATAAAAGATATGCTTCGTACTTGGATAAAAATTTTGAGCCACTATATTGCGGATTGGAGTACTCAAAAGGTTACGTAGTTGCACCACCACCACAACAACAACAAATTAAAAGTCCTTCAACATGTCTTATTGCTTTTGTAAGAGGCATATCTAATTTTTTAGCGAAAATTAATGCCAAAAATTCCAACTTTCAGCTATCTGCTCCAAATAATCTCAACTATGCGTAATCCCAAAATAATCCCAAGTTTCAACAAAAATTCTCATATTAGTCCAATTGACTGTTTACCTGGTAAACAAGTTAAGAATTGCTTCTTCCCTCTTCAAAATCAATTTTCTACTCCTAAACTTGTCAGAATACCTAACTACCCTCCTCTCACGATAACACTCTCTCCTCTTCCATCTTCATTCAATTTCCTTCACTTTTACTCTCTCTTACCCATTAAATTCGCAATTAACAACCGTGAAGAACCGGAAAATTGTTCAAAAAGTTGATTCCAGTTAAAATCGGCACATCCATTTTTACTTCCAAAAATTAATGTTATTTTTTTTGTAATTTCTTCAAGTATGGTTAATTGCGAACTTAGGGTTCATCAATTGTGTTTTTATTGTTTATAATTGAATGATTTGAGTTAATAATAGGGTAATTAAGTTGCTGGCAATTAGCGAGTTTAGATTGTAGTTGTTAATATATGATGAATCCTGAATTGTTATGTGTTTGTTTTGTTCATCAATTCTGTTTTGCAGGAATTTTGATTTGATATTGGATTTTTAATTGTTTAATTTCTCCATTTCAGTTTATGTTGGCAATGGATAACCATTTAGTCTCAAGTTGTGGCATGGTGGGTTTTTTGAGAGGTATTCACTAAGGAAGTTGATTTATGTGGGTAAAGAATGTAGGAATTTTGAGGTTGATGGTGATGAGTTATCTTGGTGGGAATTGGTTGACTTAGCCAAGAAGTTTGGGTATAATAGTGTGGATAGTATACACTATTTGATTCCTGGGGTAGAGTTAGATAGTGTGGGTATAATAGCCAAGAAGCATTTTTGAAAACAAGAAACAAAACTGAAAAAAAAAGAGAAGAAAAACAGAAGGAAAAAAAACAGAAGAAAAACGAGAAGGAAGAAGAAGGTGAAAAAGTCGGGAGGGGATTTTAAGGAGGGAAAAGGGTGGTTGGAAGTTGGTTAAAAAATTAAAGACAAGTCAACAAAAAAAATACGTAGTATAACTTAAACATACTAAAGGTTACCTGTAATAACAGGTAAAATTTTAGATGTGACCAATATGAGAATTTTTGTTGAAAGTTGGGATTATTTTGGGATTACGCATAGTTGGGACTATTTTGAGCAGATGGCTGAAAATTATTGGAATTTTTGGCATCAATTTTTGCAATTTTTTAAACCAAGCATCACTCAACATAATGACATATATTTGTCGATATGATATAAAAAATGAGGGTGTGGTACAAAAATAAAGCCCACCAATTCCACCAAACTCATGCAACCTCAAAAATTTTAATATTTTATTTCTTTTTAGTATTTTTTTGTATGAGGTCGTTTATGTCATTACAATGATGTCTTGTTTGTTTGAAATTAATGATAATTGTAAAAAAAAACGTGAAAAATAAGCAAATTGCAAATTTGCAACTATGATTCCATTTTCATGCTACATCCATTGCAATACGGCACTAAATAGCAATCACAATTTGCAAGTAGTGGCAACGTACAATTTAGAATGAGATTATATTTTTCAAAGGGGCAAAAATAAAGTTAGCTGTTGAAATTTTGTAGAAAAAAATATCTACAATTCTAGAACTCAATAGAAAAGGGGTAGAGGGACAATAAATGCAATTTATATTTAGGTAGTTGATATTTTAAATATAGAATCTAGTTGTTTGGTCGACTCTAGATAATAGTGGGACTGTGGGGGTAAAAGTTTATGGAAAAATCAAAATCGTTAAATAAATACGGGTTGGGGTCGCATCCAAGACCTATGCAGAGAGAGATCGGTCCATTTTCAAAAGGTATGACATTAATTATGAGGAATAGAGAATAATCCTTTAGTCTAATAATAAATATTTTTGGTTTGAGAGTGAGGAATACCTCAGTTAGTTAGAGTTTCTTTCTTGGTTCCAGAAGTTATCGGGATTGATTCTCATTTCTGCCCTTGTGGTTTCTTAACACCAAAAAAAATGTTCTGCTCCCCAATTTCATCAATGTGAGATACTCAGTGATCAACTTCAACATTCTTTTTCACTTGCAATGCAAGGTGCCTTTTTTTACCAAGTGATTGATGTAATTTAATACTCGATCACGTTTCATGGGCAAGAGCGGTCTAACGACAACCCCCCCTCGTCTCCTCTCTCTCACACGAGGCATTCTTTAAAGTGGCCATATTGCTAGCAATTAAAGGCCCCGGAATCGTGGAAAGTGCTCTAATACTACGTTAATTACAAGCATGAGCTGCACCCATCACTGAAAGAGAATTTAACTTTAATGACAATTTTTAAGTGGTTTCACCTTAAAACATTTTGTTCACAAATGAATTCGCGCTGTAAAGATAATGGACAACTCATCGAACATGGAAGATTTGGCTTTTTATGTTTATATGAGAATCACACGTTTTGCAAACTATACTAGTATAATTACAAAAATGTCATATGTTATTTAGGAAATTAAAAATTTCATTAATTTTAACACTCACCCTCAATTATGATCGAGGTCCTTTTTAATACGAACCACTTGTGATATTTAATGACTAGAATGGTTTATCAGATCAATAGAAAATGCAATCACGATTCACGAGTACTTTGTTTAGTTAGCATTAGAGAAAAATGAAGGATGCAATACTTCATATACAAGTAGGCAAGCATCATACGATCAATCTCTCCACCAAAGGACTAACCCGGAGTGAGGGCAAACACGTCAAAATGAGGTCACTCATGCTAACTTAATCATCATAATGTATTTATGGTAACTTAATCATCATTTTTTTTGTTTCAAATATATATATATATATATATATTAATTTATAATTTCCAAGAATAAATATTATGAAATTATCATTTAGCAAATGAAACAAAAATATAAGTGAAATATTATTTACAAAAATATTATATACTACATAAGTGGATTACCATTCATAAAAAATATGAGGATGTATTACTGATTTTTATTTCATAAAATATAAACTACCAATAACGTTTTATTTTTTTTCGTTTAAAAATTATTAGTAGATTAATATCAAAATTATTACTATGTCATTACTATTAGAGGAATATCTCAACTAAAAGCTTAAGCAAATGGTTGAGGCTCAGAAATAGTTTATATACTCTATCACGCCCCCTTACACGAGAGCCCGTTGGGCTTGAACTGTGGATGCAACATGAAAGTTTATATACTCAATTAGCTCCAATTAGTTCAATTCATTTTAGTTCAACTGTTTTCAATGAAGTAAAGAGGCCCGAAATGTTTACCCTATCTTCCACCATATTTAATTTTCTACTACGTTTCATTAATTTCATTATTGTACAAGAAGAGATAATCTCTATTCTAAAATTATGTGCCCAAATAAGACAAGTGTTCAAATTTGTCAAAAAAAAAAAAAAAGACAAGTGTTCAAAATAATTTGGGTCAAAGGATACTATTACCCATTAGTCCATTACTAATGACGTCTAACTCGTGAATCACGTACAACGAGCCATAAAAATCATTAATAATTCGTAGTTAAAAATTAATAGTCATAGTCAATCCATAAAAATTTTAGTAAGAAAATCAATAATAATAATTAAAAATCAATAGTTAAAAATCAATAATCAATAGTTAAAATTCATTAACCCATAATAAAAAATTTTGGTTCAGTTCAACTCCAATTAATTTAGTTCGTTTTCAGTGGAGTAACCAGGCCGAAATACTTGCCCTATCTTCCAACATATTTAATTTTCTACTAAGTTTCATTAATTTCATTATTATACAAGAATAGATAATCTCTATTCTAAAATTATGTGCCCAAATAAGACAAGTGTTCAAAATAATTTGGATCGAAGGATACTATTGGCCATTAGTCCATTACTAACAACGTCTAACTCGTGAATCATGTACAACGAGCCAATGATTACAGGATACTTCACATCTACTCTTCAAAATACAAAATTAGAACAATAGCCTAATAAGGACATAATGATATGCACGTTTTTATCTCTTTAATTATTAATTATTTCAGATAAATATTTTGGTCGTTCTTTAATTTGCCCTTAATAAGGACTTGGGAATAAAAATCAAAAGAGTATTATCAAATGCATTTAGAGGTCATTTGGGATAGGGTATTCATTAAAGGAAAAAGGGATTAGTGGATTATTAATCCTTACTCCCTTTGATGTTATTTGTTAGGGCTTTTTTTTTCAATTACCTTTCTCCCCTCCATTCCCCCAAACTCTTCTAAATTGAAATCCTAGCCCTCGCCCCCTCCACTTTACCATTCTCATACCTTTGACAATCACTGGCCTACGCCATTCAACCCTAATCAGCAGTACGAGTCCACCATCACCACCAAACTCCCTCACCACTGTAGCCGCCACTTGAAAATTGACTTCTATTCTAAATATTCCATAATTTGAACAAAATAATAACATATATCGAGTTTATGAATAAGCTATGAATTATTTTGTACAGAGTAAATATCTTATGGAGCATTTAATTATTTCCAACGTCCAACCAAACAAGATAACACGTTTCAATTCTATTGAATTCTCCACACACAGAATTCACTCCTTTTTCCCTTGAAGATCGAATTAATCCCTAACCTCTAAATCGCACACAAATAATCCCTGCAGTCCAATTTTCACTCAAAGAATCTATAAACTCTAATTCCCACATGCCAAATATTATTGGGTAGCTAGGTTGACCCCATGGCATGGCCATATATCCAGTAACACATAGGTGTCAGTTCGGGTTGTCGGTACATGTTAGGGTCGACCCAATCGGGTTCGAGACATATCAGTTTAGTTTAACTTCGGTCGTTTTGTCCCTTGGTTTAATCCAAATCAGTTCAAGCCATTTCGGGAGCAAGTCAAAACAGTTTACTATTACTTCAGAAACAATTCAGTTCAGGCTAGGACCATTATAGTCAGATCAACTTCAGTTCAATCTAAGACGGGTCAAGTAACAGTAAGTTATAAAGATATCATAGTCTTTTTCGGTCATGATCGGGTTATTTCGGATTCTTGTGGAGACTTTAATTTTGTCTCTTTGAAAGAATGTTGAAAATTATGTGATAAATATCCTTATGAACTTTTAAGATATATTTTAGGTCAATTACTATGTCTTAGTACTTCTTATTAATCATGTTTCCTATTGATTTTGGTGTACTTGACACATACAAATAATTATTTAATCAATATATTTGAAAGCTTTTCACGTGTAAGTTCACATTGATTCCAATATACAATATAATGTGTCACGTTAATTAATTTTAAAAGGAAATTATTAAGTTATAAATTATTACACAGTAAAATAAAAATTAATTTTACATAAGATTGACTTTTGGGTCATATCACTTCAGTTCAAGTTGGGTTAGGTCAAAAGATCAAACAAGTTGCTTAATATTCAGTTTTATTCAGTTTGGTTTGTCCTTTTTTCGGGTATTGTACAAGTTAATTTCAGTTTGAGTCATTTTCAGTTTAGGTTCAATTCAATTCAATCCATTGATTTACCGGACAATAATAGTTTCGGTCACTTTCCGTTCAAGTCATTTTCATGTTACAAATCACTTTCAATTCAGGTTATTTCAGTTTCGGTCAAGGACAATTCAGGTAACCCAGCGGGTTATAACCCAATCTGACACCCTAGTAAGTAGTAACACACTATATATATAATCCTTGCAAGTAGCTAGCATCATATCATTGCACCGGTAACATTTTATAATCCAAAGCCAAAAACAATTTCAAATAAACTCTAAGAAAAAAATGGTTATCAGAGGGCATGTAGTATGTGTGCCATTCCCAGCACAAGGTCACATTACACCCTTGCTCCAATTTGCTAAGATTTTGCACTCTTTTGGCTTTCATATTACCTTTGTTAATACCATCTACAACCACAATCGTTTCCTCAAATCTCATGGGCCTCATGCCCTTGATGACCATCCTAACTTCCGGTTTATGTCGATCCCTGATGGCCTCCCTCCACCTGAGGGTGGCAAGGAGGCCACCCAGAAAATTAGTGAGCTATGTAAGTCCACAAGTAGGTTATGTTTAGGCCCATTTCGAGACCTTGTTAAAANAACTCCCTCACCACTGTAGCCGCCACTTGAAAATTGACTTCTATTCTAAATATTCCATAATTTGAACAAAATAATAACATATATCGAGTTTATGAATAAGCTATGAATTATTTTGTACAGAGTAAATATCTTATGGAGCATTTAATTATTTCCAACGTCCAACCAAACAAGATAACACGTTTCAATTCTATTGAATTCTCCACACACAGAATTCACTCCTTTTTCCCTTGAAGATCGAATTAATCCCTAACCTCTAAATCGCACACAAATAATCCCTGCAGTCCAATTTTCACTCAAAGAATCTATAAACTCTAATTCCCACATGCCAAATATTATTGGGTAGCTAGGTTGACCCCATGGCATGGCCATATATCCAGTAACACATAGGTGTCAGTTCGGGTTGTCGGTACATGTTAGGGTCGACCCAATCGGGTTCGAGACATATCAGTTTAGTTTAACTTCGGTCGTTTTGTCCCTTGGTTTAATCCAAATCAGTTCAAGCCATTTCGGGAGCAAGTCAAAACAGTTTACTATTACTTCAGAAACAATTCAGTTCAGGCTAGGACCATTATAGTCAGATCAACTTCAGTTCAATCTAAGACGGGTCAAGTAACAGTAAGTTATAAAGATATCATAGTCTTTTTCGGTCATGATCGGGTTATTTCGGATTCTTGTGGAGACTTTAATTTTGTCTCTTTGAAAGAATGTTGAAAATTATGTGATAAATATCCTTATGAACTTTTAAGATATATTTTAGGTCAATTACTATGTCTTAGTACTTCTTATTAATCATGTTTCCTATTGATTTTGGTGTACTTGACACATACAAATAATTATTTAATCAATATATTTGAAAGCTTTTCACGTGTAAGTTCACATTGATTCCAATATACAATATAATGTGTCACGTTAATTAATTTTAAAAGGAAATTATTAAGTTATAAATTATTACACAGTAAAATAAAAATTAATTTTACATAAGATTGACTTTTGGGTCATATCACTTCAGTTCAAGTTGGGTTAGGTCAAAAGATCAAACAAGTTGCTTAATATTCAGTTTTATTCAGTTTGGTTTGTCCTTTTTTCGGGTATTGTACAAGTTAATTTCAGTTTGAGTCATTTTCAGTTTAGGTTCAATTCAATTCAATCCATTGATTTACCGGACAATAATAGTTTCGGTCACTTTCCGTTCAAGTCATTTTCATGTTACAAATCACTTTCAATTCAGGTTATTTCAGTTTCGGTCAAGGACAATTCAGGTAACCCAGCGGGTTATAACCCAATCTGACACCCTAGTAAGTAGTAACACACTATATATATAATCCTTGCAAGTAGCTAGCATCATATCATTGCACCGGTAACATTTTATAATCCAAAGCCAAAAACAATTTCAAATAAACTCTAAGAAAAAAATGGTTATCAGAGGGCATGTAGTATGTGTGCCATTCCCAGCACAAGGTCACATTACACCCTTGCTCCAATTTGCTAAGATTTTGCACTCTTTTGGCTTTCATATTACCTTTGTTAATACCATCTACAACCACAATCGTTTCCTCAAATCTCATGGGCCTCATGCCCTTGATGACCATCCTAACTTCCGGTTTATGTCGATCCCTGATGGCCTCCCTCCACCTGAGGGTGGCAAGGAGGCCACCCAGAAAATTAGTGAGCTATGTAAGTCCACAAGTAGGTTATGTTTAGGCCCATTTCGAGACCTTGTTAAAAAGGTTGATAAGGAAGGCCCGTGTGTCACATGCATAGTGGCCGACGGTGTTATGCCCTTCACATTCGTAGTTGCAGAGGAGCTTGGAATACCAAAGGTGGCATTTTGGACAATGAGTGCTTGTGGGTACATGGGTTACATGCACTATCATACACTAGCTGATAGAGGTCTCTTTCCTTTGAAAGGTATGCATGTTACAATTTGTTTTTATTAAAATAAAAAAGGGTAATGATATACATATTCCGCAATTATGATTACATATAGACATATTCATATAAGCATTGTTTAATGTATATGAAGTATATTTAAGCCTTGTTTTTTTCGACTTATTTTTACTTATTTTCAGCAAAAATAAGTTCAGTTTAGTAAAAATCTGTTTCAATCCTTAATAAATTGTTAATGATTTCAGCAAAAATAAGTTCAATTCAGCAAAGCAAAAATAAGTTCAGATCAGCAAAAATAAGTTCAGATCAGCAAAAATAAGTTGAGGAGAACAAAGCCTTAATTTATAAATTACAGAGTAGTAGATAGTATAATTTGGGGATGCATGAGCGAAATCCACACGTGCATCAGTTAACCTGCTATGGTTAACATTTACTAAAGTAAAAAAATATTATACAAACCCATTTTTGTTTGATGATGCAAATCATGCAATCCAAACTCATGACTACGATATATCATTGATAACACTGTATTGAAATAAAATCATCGGAAAATTGTCATTTTTCAAATAGATTTTGAGAGATTATTAATTCATTTAATCAATACACCTCACATTTGAGCCACCGGAATTTATGACATTCTTATCATAAAATTCTAAAATTCGTAAGAATCATGGTAGTTTAATCTGAAATCTGTAATCAACATACTGATTTTAAGCTTGGACAGTATTTTATTGATGTGGTTCCATTTGCAAGTTGCAACAAAATAAGATTAAAAAAATGATCGAATTATTATTATTATTGGTATATAATCTTTAGCTTTGCATCTAAAAAGAATCTAATCTTTAGCTCATTATGACTAACATAAGTTTTAAATTAATTATTTATTATTTATTTTTGGAATAAATAGATCAAATACCTATAAAGAAATACTACTATCTTCGGTCTAGGAAATGTGCAAGAAATGAATTTTTTATATCTCATAAAAAATACGTATTTGTTGCACATGTCCTGAACCGAAGGTCGTACACCCATTATAATTAGATGCAATTATCTATAAAGAAATACTACTACCTCCGGTCCATGAAGAAATGTGCAAAAAATGAATATTTTATATCTCATAAAAAATACCTATTTATTGCACATGTCTTGAACCGGAGGTCATGCATCCATTATAATTAGATGCAATTATCTACTTTTCACAATATTGTGTTTGTAAAATATAAACAATTAAACGTTACGATAATAAGATACACACTAAGATGAATCAAACGAGATCTAATATGATTATATTTTTCTTTACCTATAAATCATAAAATTCAATCAAAATAAATAGTACTCGTTCTCACATTAATGATAAAACAAATACGACATCAGAGCTACAAGAGTTCTTCATAAGTGACCTGACAAAGTTGGGGGTAACCAATTGATCAAGCTTAAGCTAATAGTTGTGGCCCAGGAATAGTTTATATACTCTATCACGCCCCCTCACACGAGAGCCCATTCGGCTTGAAATGTGGATGGTGACCTGACAAAGTTGGGGGTAACCAATTGATCAAGCTTAAGCTGATACCATATTAGAGAACCATTTCAACCAAAAGCTTAAGCTGATGGTTAAGGCCCGGGAATTGATTTTATACTCTATCACGCCCCTTCACACGAGAGCCCATTGGGCTTAAAGTGTGGATGTAGCATGGGCCCCCTCATACCCTACGCTGAATAACTACACTTATAATAGTTGAGGTCCAAGAATAGTTTATTTACTCTATCAATGAGGTCCATGACACTTAACTAATCGAAGACATATTCATCCAGTCATTGATTTTAAGCACGTGATACTTAAATATGGAGGTTGGATTTTATGTGTATCACTGTTCCATATGCTGACATACAATTTAATAATAATAATTCATGTATATTCTTTCGGGTTTTTGAGTTGTTACATTAAAATTTTTGACGTTATTTACATTATAAATTTGACTCACTTTTGTGTTTAATGCATAATAAAAATAATAATCATATGAGATCTTATTTGGTTCGTATCATAATTTTTATAATTTTTTTAAAATACCAAACTCGAGATATTAATTTTATAAGTAGCGTTTTGGGAGATGTGAAAAAGTGATTGTAGCAAGTAAAAAAAGACAGAGGCAGTATTTCGGTTATGTCCAGACATCTAGCTTAGCTTATTCAAGCACTTTAATGCTTATTGAAAAAGGAAAAAAACTCAAATTAGATAAGTTTACAAATAAGTTTAGATAAAATTAGATTAGATTCGAGAAGTTAACATCATGTCTTTTACTCCCTTCGGTCCTTGTTACTTGTTATATATTAACTTTCGACACTATTGACTATTCACTTATGTAATTTGACTCTCTTTGGTTCTATATACATAAAGAAAAATATAGTCATATGAGATCTTGTTTGATCCATCATATCGTGTACTTTCCAAATATATAATTATTATAATTTTCCCGTACATAAAACTTTAAATATCTGCAAGTGTGAAAAAAACAAATGTAGCAAATAAAAAGAAGAGTAATTAATTTTGATTTATTGATAAATAAGTTTTATTAAATATTGAAATAAATAACAAAAATTACATATTTTGAAAGCATTCATCAACATGAACATGATAATATCTTATTCAATGTATTTTTCCTTATCATATAATTTATGATTAAATCATTCATTATGTTTTTTCCTTATCTTATTTAAGCAGGTACATTGATAATAAAGTTACGAGATCATATCTCATTTTGATCTATACCAATTACTCTTGTGATTTCTAATCATTCATTAGGTTTTTTCCTTTCATGTGTCACCATGCAGACGTAAATTGTTTAATGAACGGATACTTGGACACTGAAGTAGAGATACAAGGGATGAAGAACATGAGATTGAAGGACTTCCCAAGCTTCATAAGAACAACTAATCCACATGAATTCATGTTCACCTTCATGGTTGATTCGGTGAAGGCGTCTTTCAAAGCTTCTGCTATTTTATTAAACACGTTCGAGTCTTTAGAACAAGAAGTCATGAATTCCCTACATTCCATGCAAAATTTGCCTCCTGTTTACTCAGTTGGTCCTCTTGAACTCCTTATTGATCAAATTATTCCCAAACACAAGGATAGTCCTATAGCATCGATTCAATCGAGCCTATGGAAAGAAGAATATGGATGCAAGGAGTGGTTAGACACGAAAGAAGCACAATCAGTTGTGTATGTGAACTTTGGAAGCATCGCTACAATGACACAAGAACAACTCATCGAATTTGCATGGGGGTTTGCCAATAGCAAAAAAAATTTCCTTTGGGTGATTAGGGCAGATATTGTGAAAGATGACAAGAAGAATGCTCATCTTGTTTTGCCCCGTGAGTTTTTGATTGAGACAAAAGAAAGAGGCATGTTGGTTAGCTGGTGCTCGCAAAAGGAGGTTTTGAAGCACAAGGCAATAGGAGGGTTTTTGACTCACAGTGGATGGAACTCGACTCTTGAAGCTATATCTGAAGGGGTTCCTATGATAAGTTGGCCTTTTTTTGCCGAGCAACATACAAATTGTCGCTACAATTGTGTTGAGTGGGGAATAGGGATGGAGATAGAGAGTAAGGTGAAGAGAGAAGAGGTCGCGAAGTTGGTGAGAAAGTTGATGGAGGAAAAGGAGGGGAAGGAGATGAAAGGCAGAGCAATGGAGTGGAAGAGTGAAGCTGAAGTTGCCATTAGCCCTAATGGTTCATCTTACAAAAACTTGGTCAACTTAATGGGTCAAGTACTTACTCGAGCTCCTTGTTGTTAAATGTTTAAAGGGGTATTCAATTGGCTATTCTCTTCCGCTTTTGTATGAGTATTTCAACGCATAATGTTAGTGGATTGTATGAACTATTAATATTTCTTTTTTATATACTCCATACTTTCTTTTAATGTATTGTTTCTCTACGCATACATACTAGAGAATGTCACGAGTTTTTATGATGGATTAATGATTGTGCAATAATTTTTTTAGATTTTGAAAAGTTGACTTGACTTATCCAAGTAAGATCATGTTCTTTTAAACTTATGATATTTTAAAATTTATTTCAATTTAGTCCATTTTAATAGTTATTGAGTCAACATATTATATTCATTTCATTCAAATCAATAAATCTCAACCCAAAAGAGCAATGTCTCATGGTAAATTTTACAACAGAGATGTCTCACTATTTTAAGTAAATAACTCTTCATTATGGTCTCATGGTGCACCATCCATATGGTTAGATTTCGTACATGTTAGAAATGAAATCTACCAAAATGACAACACACTTGCATTATTTCAATGATGATGGAAAACAAAAGTGACTATGATCTGACTCGACTGTAAGTTAAAACGTTTCAAACATGGAAATAATTGTTATCGTGCTCTTAGAGCATGAATCTAGCAGTTGGTTTCAGCCGAGCCACTGTCACATGTATGCTTAAAAGCAATTAATATAGAGCACAAGACTGAGTCCAGTCTAATAAGGTGCACTGCTGCTTGGTTTCCTGGCGCGATATTCTTCTACACCCAACAAACACAAACCAGGGCATTCCATATCTTATCATCTTCACACAACTTTTCAACATGTTTCATCAATTCATAAAAAGCAATAAACTCTAACTAAGAGATCAATCAAAAAATATGTCAAACGCTAGCGAATGCCATGATCGTTTCATAAATAAAGAAACCAAGCCCCTGATCTACAAGATCTGGATGACTAAATGCTCGGAGAATAACAATGACGGTTCCTTAAATTGGTTTTACTCCATTAAAAATCATGTAATCACACTTTGATAGCCTCTTCACCATAACCAAACAGCGTGCCAAAGGCAGCTATACAAGGGTTCCAGAACATGACACATTGCTTATTACTCATCAGCAGAAAAATTTGCCGACGAAGCTTGAGACAATCATTTTATACCAAATGCAAATTGCAAGACACGAAATAAAAACAACAAGCAAACACAAATTGCGGGACAAGAAATAGAAAACAAGCAAACGCAAATTGCAAGACCATGTATGATGTAACAACCAACAAAACAAGAAATAGAAACAACAAGAATTCTCATCAATTAGCTGAAGATCCCCATCAAGTACCTAGGGCTAAAATTGAATGAACTAAATGCCTATCATATATCATCATTCACACATTTCCTATGCTAATACGAGATTCAGCTAAGCCTAACAAACAATTGATTTATTCACTCAGAAACACTAATAATACAATATTGAATCTAATTTGGAGGTTCATAACTTACATCAGTTCTCATCTGGACTGAGACAAAGCCACGATCTTGGAAGAAGAGGCAGCAGAGGATCATTTCATAGCAAAAGCACATGCAAATGGCAAAACCGTATATGTTGTATCAACAACCAAAGCAAGAAATAGAAACAACAAGACTGCGCATCAATAAGAATGCACCAAGTTGGTTCATAAGTTCATCAAGTTCCTAAGTATAAAATGGATTGAACTTGAAGACTCGAACCAGAATCACATTACCCATTCATAATGAAAAATATATAACTAATGTACAGAAGTAGGACCAAGGCATGTCTTAAATTCAAATCCAATTAATTAGGTCACTACTCACAACATACAAATAAATCAGCTTAATGCCACAAATTTCCTACCCTAACACAAGAATTTGACTCACTCACTCATCCTAGAAATACTAATATACAACATTAAACCTCTAAGTCAGTTGTTCATAACTTACAGTAGCTCTCATCTGAGCTGAGAGAAAGCGGTACATTAAAGATCGTCATCTTATTCATAGCGTGCTTGATTTTTCTCTAATAGCTGCAATAAGTGATTCTGCAGCAGAAAGTAATCCTTTTTTACCGACTAACGGCAAACCAAGCTTTGAGTGAAACATCCTCAACCTATCCGAATTAGAATCGACCTTACTCAGGTCAAAGGCTTGACGCCTAGATAGCAGCCCATACAAATACAGGACATCCGTTTCAAGTACCCCGCCACGAAACTCAACCCTCAACAGTGAATGAGATTCAGAATCATCTGATCTTGGATCAAACAAAACAGAAAAATTCCCGAATTGCAAGTCCGGCTTCAAAAAGAGTAGATCCAAATCTTCTATGTTTTTATTTTCTGAAATAACATCATCTGCCTTATCAGCTGAAATTGATGACCTCCTCTTTGCTGTCTTCAGTATATTGGCAGCCTCCCTCATCCCACTTAGGAACGCACCATGCATAGTAGCAGGATATTGCCTATTAGTTGCTTCTCCAGCAAAGAAAACTCTCCCATTCCCAACGCTTTCTGCCAGAATATCATAATCATCACCCGATGCACCAATTGCAACATATGAGTAAGATCCATAAGTGAATCGGTCTTGTCCCCACCGTGTGCAAACTGCCTGAATAGGATCTGGAACTTCGACACCTTTTGGATAAAATATCCCCCTCAAGGTATCCATAACCCTCTCCACTGAATCCACCGGAGACAACTTTTCAAAATCAATGGCCGCTTCCCCAGCAACAAGTGCCACAAGAAGGGGCCCACCTGACACCGAGGAGTAGCTATAGAACAAGAAGAACTCACCCCTCTTAGAAGGGTCTTCTGACAAATGCCCAAAAGTGTCAATGTCCCTACCCCAAAAATTATAGGGAAACAACATGGCAACCTTATTCAACAACCCGAACCCTAATCTATCAATAGCATCCTTCTTTTTCTGAGGCAAGGGAGGCACAAACTCAATATCCCCCCTCTTCAAAACCCCTAGCGGGACAGTACACAAAACCATATCCGCCCGAAACTCCTGCTCACCGGCATAAACCAACACCCCATCATCTCCATACCTTATGCTCTCCACCGTGCGATTATAAAAAATAGGCAAATCCTCCGCCAACGCGCGAATAAACCTCTCATTCCCACCAGGAATAAAACAGTGATCCCCACCCATCTCATAGGGATCATCCTGATCCCAATACGCCATCGACAAATTCGACAACAAAGAAGCATTAGCATACTCCAAATTGGCCAAATGCCAATTCAACAACATCTTCTCTTGAGGATCCTCACCATCCCCAACATTAAAAACCATCCTAAACGCCTCCAAAGCAGTCCCTAACGAAACATCCACACACTTCATCTCCTCCATCATCGCCTGCCTAAGCTTACACACCCTATCCAACAACTTATTAAACGCAGCCTCAACCCTCGAATCAACCTCAGCATCAACCGCCTTCCCATCGGGCAAATACAACGGACAAACATCCCTCACCTTGTGAAGCGGAAACCCCAATTGCCTCGCCAACACCCCAAGCGGGTTCCCATTAATCCCCGTCAACACACTCCCACCTAAATCCGCAGCACCCACAACCCCGCCTTCGGACATCTTCCTAGTCCTAACCCTCCCACCCGGCCTCCCCCGCCCCTCGATTACCACAACCTTAAACCCCATCCCCCTAAGCTGCCGTGACGCACACAGCCCCGCCAACCCCGCCCCAATAACAACAACATTAACATTATCATTACCACTAACATTACTACGAGAAACATCATAATCGCAACCGCATCGATCAACAGACGGTCCAAAATTAATAAAACCATAATCAACAAGAAAATCAAAGGCAGCATCAACAACGTACCGTAACTCGGCACGAGTGGCCTCAAGAACATCCTGTCGAGTAACAGATTCAGTAACATTGGAGCGCCATTTAGCAAGGATGAGGTTGCGGACGGTGATGTAATCGGATTGGTGGGGGCCACCGAGGGTGGGGACAACGGAGGCGTCGATTTCTTGTTCGGTGAGGGAGTCGAGGGGGAAACCGACGGAGACGGCGATGAGGGAGTCGAGGTCGAGAGGAGGTGGAGGTGGTTGAGTTGGTGGTGGGAGGTGGGGGAGGCGGCGGCGACGGCGAGGGAGGGAGAGAGAGAGGGAGTCGAGGAAGGAGTAAGAAGGGGAGGAGGAGTGAGGGCGGAGGACCATGGAGATAGGGATGTGGTAGTGTTTGCGTTTACGGCGGCGTTTGAGGGTGGTGGTGGTGGTGGAGTCGTCGGGGTTTGAAGGGGTGGAGGTTTCGTCGGAGGTGGCGTTGATGTTGTCATTGGTGGTGGTGGGTTGTAAGGTTGTGGGGTTGTCATTGGTGGTGGTGGGGGGTTCGTCGGAGGTGGTGGTGGTGGGATTTGACATGGTGGTGGTGGTGGTGGTGGTGAAGGGTGGAGATCATAGGAAGAAGGATGGGGGTATAGTTGGGTTTAATGGATGATAGTTTGGAGTGGGATGAAAGTAGGGTTCGTCATCACTTTTGTGTTGTTTGGTTTGTTGGTGAATACTTTGACTAATTCATAAATCACGAGGTAATATGTTAAAAGTATAAGGGTAAGATCATCTTTTTATATTATCTCCGTTTCTAATTAGTTGCAATAATTTAGTATTAACGTTTCACAAATAATATTCAATTATTATAACTAATAGAAAATGGAGGTAGTATGTATATTAAGGGTAGGTGGTATTAAAGTTTTGTACTCATTTATGAAAATGTCATATAATTTACTATTTATATATATCATAGTGATTTACTAGATGTTATCCCAAAAAAAAAAAAAGAGTTTGAATAATTTTTATAAAAGGGTTTTTTTAATGTATATTAATGAGGTTTTACCTTTTTAAGGGTTGTACTCAAAATATTTTCTTAATATTACTCTTTAAACTAATCAATATTATTAAATCATGTCCCTTTTAGATTTTTCTAAGTTACAAATTTGATTAATTTTAGGTAAAATTATTAGATAGTATCTTTTAAAAACTTTTTTTTGTAAGCTAGCACCTTTTAAGAAAATCATTGTGGATTGGCACCTTAAACAATTTTTTTTGCGAATTAGTTCTTAAGCTTTGTTTTTTTTCAGCATCGATTGCCTAAATTCATATTGATTCCAGTAAGTCAGGTGTTAGGTACTATTTTTGTTTATATTTGCACTCTAAAAATTCCCAAAAAAAAAAAAACCTTCTCTCCATTTCTCCTCCCATTTTTTCTCTTCCGATCTTCTCACCTTCTTCAACACATGAAAAATCAAAATGCACTTGTTCTTCCTCTTAACTTCTCCTTCACAAAATCATTTTCACCGTCTCATAATTACTCTCACTCATCCATCTCTAAATCTTCCTCCTCTTCATGACAATTGTCCAATCGTCCGATCCTTTTTCATCCTCATCTTCCTCTATCATCCACCCCATCACCCACCATGGAATGACCTCACTACCATCACCGACACCAAACACACACTGTTAGAGGCAAAATTACCCCATCAATGTCAACATCACTACCACCAAAACTACCACAAATCCCCAATTCACATGAAAAACCTTTAAAAAAAATCATCAACTTGAAATATACCAATTGAAGATAGGTAGTGGTGGACATGATGATGGTCATGCCGACGGCTAGTGGTTTGGACGAGTTTAAGAGTGGCTATGTGGGTTGAATAACAGGTTTTTAGAGGATCTACAAAATAGTTATATTTCCCATGTTCGAAGAAAGCCATAAGACGGATGATAACATGTTTTTAGGGGTCGAGACCGATTGTGGGAGGTCTTGTGGTGGTCCGTAGCAAGTGACGAAAAAACAAGGCGGAAATAAGATGGGTCCCGAAAAGGCATCAATCGAAGGCTATTATTCACTATTTTTTGAGTTTCTAAGATCCCGGGAAAAAAAGTTGAAAAAAATTCTCTGGGACGCCCGTATGATTAAAATATGAACCCAGTTCATGCGAATTGGGGTAAAAAGGCTTTGAGAGGGACAATAACAGGTTTTTAAAGGGTCCCCACAATAGCTGGTTTTCCTTTGTTCGGAGAAGGCCATAAGAAGAATGATAACAATTTTTTAGGGGCCGAGACCGGGGTCATGTGGCGATCCATAGCACGCGGTGAAAAAACAAGGCGAAAATAGTACGAGTGCTGAGAAGGCCTCTCGAGAGGCCTTAATCGAATGCTATTATCCATATTTTCTTCAAGTTTTGGGGCGTAGAAAAATAGTTGGAAAAAAACCCTCCAGGGTGCCCGCAATCCACATGGTATATGAACATAAATCGTGCGACTTAGGGTAAAAAGGCCTTAAGAGGGACAATAACGGGTTTTTAGAGGGTCCATGAAATAGATGTTTTTCATTTGTTTGGAAAAAGGCTATAAAAGGAATAATAAATGGTTTTCAGGAGCTGAGATTGATTGTTGGGTTCCTATGGTGTTCCATAGCACACAGTGAAAAAATAGGGCAAAAATAGGATGGGTCTCGGGAAGGTCCCTCTGGAGTTCTCAATCAAAGACTATCATCCACTGTTTTATGAGTTTCCGGGGTCTTGAAAAAATTTTGGAAATAACCCTCCAGGGATGCCCATATGATTAAAATATGAACCTAAACCTTGCGATTTTGGGTGAAAAGGCCTTAAGAGGGACGATAAAAGGTTTTTAGAAGGTTTTTGAAACAATTGTTTTCCCTTTGTTTAGAGAAGCCCATAAGAGAGGTGATAACAAGTTTTTAGGAGTCGAGACCGATAACGCGCGGTGAAAAAACAGGGTAAATAACGAGTCATCCTAAGAAGGCCCATCGATCGGGAGGCCTCAATCCAAGGCTATTATTCATTGTATTTTTTTTAGTTTTATGGGTCTTGGAAAAAAAAGTTGAAAACAACCCTCTAGGGTCCCAGTATGATTAAAATATGAACCCAGACCCTGCGATTTGGGGTGAAAAAGGCCTTAAGAGGATGATAACGAGTTTTTAGAGGGTTCTTGAAAGAGTTATTTTTCCCTTGTTCGGATAAGGCCACAAGACGGATGATAACATGTTTTTAGGGGCCGAAACCGAATGTGGGGGGTCCTGCGGAGGTCCATAGCATGCGGTAAAACCACAGACGAGAAATAGGATGATTCTTAAAAAGGCCCTTTGGACGGCCTTAGTTAAAAGCTATTATTCACTGATTTTTTAGTTTCTGAGGTCCCGGAAAAAAAAGCTGGTGAAAACCCTCTAAGGTGTCTGTATGGTTAAAATATGAACCCAGTTCAGGCGATTTGGGGTAAAAAGACCTAAAGAGGGACGATAACATGTTTTAGAGGGTTTTTGAAACAATTGTTTTTCCCTTTGTTTGGAGAAGGCCATAAGGGGGATGAAAACATGTTTTTAGGGGTCAAGACCGATTGTGGGGCATTCTCTGGTGGACTATAGCATGCGGTGAAAAAACAGGACGAAAAAAGGATGGGTCCCAGGAAGGTCCCTCGAGAGGCCTCAATCAAATGCTATTATCCATAGTTTTTAAGTTTTCGAGATCCCGAAAAAAAAAGTTGTTAAAAACTCTCCAGGGGTTGAAAAGGCCTTAAGAGAGACGATAACGGGTTTTAAAAGAGTCCCTAAAATAATTGTTTTCCCTTGTTCGGAGAAGGCCATAAGAGGGATGATAACATGTTTTTAAGAGCCGAGACCGATTGTTTGGGGGGGGGGGGATTTAATGGTTCATGGCACAAGGTGAAAAAAAACAGGGCGAAAATAGGACGGTTCTTGATAAGGCCCCTTAGGAGACCTCAATCGAAGGCTATATTATTATCGTTTTTGAGTTTTCCGGGTCCCGAAAAAAATGTTGGAAAAAATCCTTTGTGGTGTCCCTTTGGTTAAATATAAACTTTGACCATGCAATTTGGGGTGAAAAGGCCGGCCTTAAGAAAGACGATAACAGATTTTTAGATAAAAGGTCAATGGAGCCTCTTCCCGTTGCTCTGATGATTCACGATAACTCGATGGATCGCAAGCCTTTGCTTCGGCGATGCATCATTCAAATTTCTACCATATCAACTCTCGATGGTAGGATAATGGCCTACCATGGCGTGGTGACAGGTTACGAAGAATTAGGGTTCGATTCCGGAGTGGGAGCCTAAGAAATGGGCTACCACATCCACGGAAGGCAGCAAGCGCGCAAATTACCCTATTATGACACGGGGAGGTAGTGATAATATATAACGATATTGGGCTCTTTTGAGTCTAGTCATTGGAATGAATACAACCTAAATCCCTTAACAATGATCTATTGGAGGGTAAGTCTGGTGCCAATAGCCACGGTAATTCTAGCTCCAATAGCGTATATTTAAGCTGCTGCAGTTAAAAAGCCCGTAGTTGGACCTTGGGGTGGTATGACCGATCCACCTCACGATGTGCACGAGTTGTCTCGCCTTTTTCACCAACAATGCGCTCCTTGGCCAGGTTATGCCCCTGGCGCTGTCAATTTGATGAAATTAGAGTGCTGAAAGCAAGCCTACTCTCTGTATACATTGGCATGGGATAACACTACAAGATTCCATTCCTATTGTGTTGACCTTCAAGATCGGAGTAATGATCAACAAGGACTACCTAACTAATCCAACCAAGCAAGGCCGACTACCCCCAACTAGTCAACTATATCCTATGTAGCATAGGTACCTGATTACCTGTACATCTGTAACGAGTAGCCGTCCCCGTATTGAAAACAATTTCGATTCTTCATGTTATAATTAGTCGTATTCATTAACATTATTTACAGAGTATAAAAAAATTTATTTTCAGTCCCTATATTCGTATTCGTTGTCGACCCTATTTCCGATTCATTACAACTTATCTATATCTTTTGTCCTCACTCAATTTTAGCCATTTTAATTGAGTAACTTAGTAAAAAAAATAGTACGGAGTAGTAAAAAAAAGTTCCAAGTATTTATTTGTTTAAATTAAACATAATTTCCTTTTTTGTTTTCTTACAATTTTAAGAAAATATTTATTACATCAAAATATCAAATTGATGATTTTTAAGAGAAGATAAACTTACTTTGTCTAAATATGTCCCCAAAATAAGACCTTTTGCCGGTATTTCATATACAAGTGTACTTCATTGGCAAAATTAATCTAGTACCTAAAATAATACTTTCAAACCTCATTAAAGATTATCCATTAGCTCAATTACTAAGCTTAATTTGCTGAATTTCTGCAACAAAGTAAGTTCCTTTCATCTCCTTTTCTTCTTCATTTCTTCTATTTACTGCTTTCAATGAATTTATACTTCAATTTTAAGACTGATTTCTTGTTGATTGATTTTCTACACTTTTATTGATATTATTTCTTTGGATGGATTTTTGGTATTTAGCAATACCCTTTTTTCCCTTTTGGAAATTTGTGATTTTTATTAGTTTCTAAAATTAAAGTTGTGGCTTTTATTGTTTCAAAAATCAAGTTATGACTTTTATTTGTATATGGGTCAATTATCTGATGTGGGTATTTGCTAATGTTATTGGAGATGGTTTAATTTTCAACAATAGCCCCTTTTGTAATGTAAAGTTAGTGACTTGATTTGATAAAGTTAGTAAATTGAGTTTTGGAGTTGATTTAATTGACTTAAATTTTATTTTTATGGGGTAGTGAAATGAAATTGCTTGAGATGAACCATAGTTGCATACTTACTTGTATAATATAGCTTGGGAAATCTGATGAATTTGGGAAAATTGCAATACAAAGAAATAAGAGGCATAAGTAGAGCTTTGAGTTTGTGGTGGAAGTCCTTTTGAGTTGTGAACTTATAAAAAAGGAATTGAGTGTAAAAATCTATACTACCTCAGCCGCAGATTTGTTGGGTTGTTGCAACCAAGTACCGTTGTTAGTGAGGTATAAAATAATACTTTGTTGCAACTAATTCGTGGCCGAGGTAGTACAAATACCAGTGTTAATGATGTATGTTTGAGAATGTTGTTTAGAATGTGTGATTAAGATTGTTGAGGTGGTTGTTTAAATGACCTGGAGGATTGGAGGAGGAAGGTTTATTTAGTAAGTTTTTAAGAAGTGTAATGGACTAATGGTACTATGGCTGATTGGCTGTGGAAATAAGTTGATGCCAAAACGAATATTGTAGGTTCATGCTCTAATTTCTAAGGAAGTTGTTTAGCATTATATGGCCGCTGGGAGTGTTACTAAGTTGCCCATAAAATTCATCATACATGTACTCCATAAAATTTTTTGATAATTATTTGGTACCGGAATGAAGGGCTGCTGTAATGAGTGATTGTTGGACAAATGGGGCTGATTAGTTAGCAAAGTTACTATTATTCAACTACCTCCCTGATAATGATTCTTTCCTACATATTCTATGTCATAGTGTGGTTGATGCTATCGGAACTCGGAAGATCATACTATATAGATTCATTATGACTGATATTTTAGATTAGTTGAAGAAACAATATGCCTTTTACAAAGAATTTTGTATTTTTGGCCTGATTATGTCATGTAATCATGATTTATGATGATTATGTGATACCCAGTTTATGCTTGTTCTGTACATACATATTACTTAACAGTTAACACTACCTGAGGATTTCTTAGTGTGTTTGCTGTTTTGGTTATCTTTAGTAATTTGTAAGTTTTTGCCCTTAATGATGAAAGGTAGCTGTATCTTGTAACTTCTTTATAAAAACATGCTTTAAGTTATGTTACATTCTCTTCGATGTTCCCATCTGCATATATAACATAAACAATTTTCAAAGGAAATCCTCTAATGCATATTTGTTAATGCTTGAAGATTACAAGTGATCACACTTGCGACACATGTTACTTGGGATGAATTTATTTGTATTGATAAGAATTACAATCTTTGAGATTTAATATCAACAGCCTTATGTCCCTTTTATATTGTTGATGTTCTTTATGTTATTCATTATATGCTCTATACTGTAGCTAAGCAATGCAAGTATATCAAAGTTTCAAAGGGGAAAAGGACTAACATTTTGCTAGTGAGATGCAAATATAACAAGTTGTATACCCAATAACAATTGAATTTTTAATGATTGACATTAGTGATGAGTTTGAGTCTTGCTGTATTAAGGATGAATATGCATCAACAAACAAAAACAACAACAAAGTCTTAGTCCCAAAATAATATGGGGTCGGTTAGACATGAATCAATATGAGGAGTCGCAAAAGTCATCGACCGAAATCCTCCTCCTCCAAACTTCCTTGTTTGACATTAAATGTTCTTCAAGCCCCAACACCGTCATATCTCCACTAACAACTCTCTTCCAAGGATGGATATACATATGCAGATTAAATTTCTTTAAATAAAAATGGGTACCTTTTTCTAACAAGCTAAATAGGTAAATATTAGGTAAAAGGTGAATGAAAAGTAGCATTTTGATTGATCTATGTTATCTTTCTATGATAAGGTGAATCTAGGGGCGGATCTTGGTTGGGGCGGGTAGGGGCCTGGCCCCCAAGACCTGTATTGAGCAATTAAACATATATAATAAGTTGCTTTATTTACCCATATAGAAAAATTTTCTCTAGTGGTAAAGTTCTCTATTTATAAGCAAGAGGTTGTGGGATCAAACCTTGGCCGCCCAAATATATTTTGCAAGATCCGCCATTGCGGTGAATCAATGGCAAGATGATGGGAAATCAAAATGTAAGTAGGCTAGAGAGCAAAGATACGAAGCATGTAGAACAAAAAAGAGAAAAAATGGGGTATTTTTGATTTTATTTTTAGATGCAAAAGAGGACCAAGTCCATAGTCCCATACAAATTAAAACTAAACTACGAAAATAAAGTACAAGGATAAGAAAGAATGGGATATTTTAATCTAGATAATACACGAATTAGATGCTCTATGCACTTCTATCCGAAATATGATGTACTTATATCTTCAACTTGGATGTGATTGTGGCTTAAACGTGATGTACCTATATCCTTCTCATTTTACCATATGGTAACATTTACAACTTACATGTTGAATAACATGTTGCTTGTATGCGTTCAGGTGCTTGCACATGGCGACCATGCCATGTGGAACGTTTGTCCCTTATTGTGGCTTGCAGAGTCAAACCCTGGGAGTGTATAATACTTCAAACTCTAAATTTTTTTCGTCTCATTGGTAAGCACCTATTGCCTCTGTAGAATGTATCTGTATATATCTGCTTGTAACTAATTTGTGCTGTTACCTGTTTCTTATTTGATGCGGTTTCTCAACATTGGCCATGACTACTTGTCTATGTTTCTCTCGTACATATGTTTAGGATGTTATAACCTTAGTGCATGACATTAATGCATCATAAAGTCATTTTTACCTGTAGTAAAAAAATTGATGTATAAAGCCTCAATTACAAGGACATGTGGAAGGCTGGCAATTAGAGATTGTGCTAATCAAATCCTTCTATTTGAGAACATATTTATGTCTAAGGTCATGCTCTTTTCACCTTAAACGAACAAATTTAAGAAAAAGTATGGGATAATTTCAGGTAAGCTTAAAAAAAAGATGCCAGATTCTTTAGAACTGAATATGAGTTGTGTTAGGTTATTAGAGCTACTAAGTTCACTTTGAGGTGGAAAGCCTACTTATTGAGAAATTTGGCTTCCAAAGATTATTAAATTAGCATATTGTTGGTGACTTGTTGGTTTTCATAAAACCATGGATGTCATTTATCTGATTTTCTATGGCTTAGCATGCTCATCTGTAAGTTCTGATTATTTCTAATTATATTGAATAAATGCAGTTATGAAAGCAAGGGGCTGCTGTCTTCATCATGCTCAACCATATTTTATCCAGGTCTTTCTCACGCATATTTAATCTCACGGACAAATAAAGACCTATACCATGCTAAGCAACACGTATCCCGTTTCATTGTTAGAGCTGAAAGGGTCAGATTTCTTCTGCAATTTAGTTTCCTGTTGATTATTGATTAATCATTACTGTTTCTTGGCAATAATGTTTACGGCAGCACGCCATTGTTTAATTCTTTTAAGTCAGGAAACATGAATTTGGCTATTTTCAATGTGCAGAATTATTATTCAGTTCTTGGGGTAGCGGAAGATGCTAGGAAGCCTGAAATTAAAAGTGGTGAGTACCTTTGTAAGCAAAGCTAATTGCTTTTGATGCTGCTTCAATTTTTTACATTGTTCTGTTGTTGCCCTTAGGAAAAGGCTATAATAGTATTAGAGTCTCCATTAGATCCCTTTTTGTTCATCAGTTGGTCTTTGTGGACATCATTTTATTCCACCTTTTTTCCTTGCATCTTGTTAATTTTGGTGCCTTCTTGTGGTAATAAATATTTTCCTTTTTATGTTTTTTCTTTTCCTTCAAATAATTGAAAGAAAATATAATATTTCTCCTAAGACGAGTTGAACTAATCATTGATGGTTGATCGCCTTTTATGCAGCTTATAAGAGGCTTGCACGGACTTACCACCCTGATGTAAACAAGTAAGCTGAATTTCAATCTGAAATGCACACTGGCTTTATATATCCTAAATTCTCCTGTAGTTTGCTGCCTGAATGATTTTTTTTATTATTATTTTTATTATTGCTTCTATTTATCCTCATGCTTAAATATCATAGTTCGTTAAATCATGGTAGAAGTCTTCTATTCATCCTTGGGTTCATAAATAAAACATCATTTCGTTTGAAAGAATCGAGTAGTATGGAAGCCCTTGAAACCATGTCCAAGAATTAAAGGTTGAAAGGTTAATAATGTGAAGATGGCTTTGAGTTTTTGTTTTTATGGCATGGGAAATTACGAACTGGTTTTGGTTATTCGGGTTTTAAGTTATGATACCCTTAGTAAACTACCTGCGTTTGTTCTATGGTAGACTGATTTTTGTGATTTAATAAGAAAAGAGAGGATACAATGAGAAATTTAAATTTTATTCGTAAACTAATGGGAGTTCCTTTCACTTGTCAAAAGTTACAGCCTGTTGAAGTTAGAATCAGTTATTTTGGGTTAATGGCTATCTTTTGCTGGATATTTTTAGGTGTAGACATCATTTGTTCAAGATCCGGAAAGCATTTTTGTTTGGGTTGGCCGGTTGGTCCAACAAGTTAAGTAACTTAAACAAGCTCTGTTATTCCCATTAATATTGGTAAACTCATATACATAATAGTATAATGTACTAACATCACAAATAACAAGTCGTAACAACTTCCTAGCAAAATCCAATCCTACAAATGATATCTAAGTCCAACAACAACCCTGCTAAAACTATTACTATTAGCTGGAGGTATTTCTTTTCAGGGAGATTCTCATAATCTTATTCTATTACTATTAGTCTGTTGTCAATGTAGGGTTTTTTTTTTTTTTTTTTTTTTTTTTTTTTTTTTTTTTTTTTAAAAAACAACACATGGAGTGCCTTTTTCATGCGCCAGCGCAATTGGACAATACACTGAACATACATTTGGACGGTGGACCTTTTCCTTGATTGATGATAGATACATAAACATTATGGACATCAAGCTGTCAATTTTCTAAAACCACGTGTGAAATTACAATAAGGGCCCCTTTGCATATGCTCATTTTCACATTAATGCCATTGAAAACTTCATTATTAATTACAAAAATGCCACTAAGAAAGACACCGATGAGCAAATTTCCATCATTTTACCCTTCAACTAGCTCAGGAGAATCCTATATGCAAAAATTGCAAACAATATCTCCACATCCACAACCAACTCGAGGTGATTGTGACAACCATTAGTAAATCGTTATTGTACACAACGCAAATATTATATTCCAGACTGGCATAAAATTTAACAAAGAATAACAGGAGAATTAGGAAAAATTACCATAATGAACCCTATACTCGCCGAATATAGTAGCATCCAAAATCACATTTCATGTGTCAGCTTGAACGGTTATGAGAGTAGTTCACTTTTACTTCAGGTCCGCTTAAGAAAATTCATACATGATGTAATGATCCATTTCCTATATAATACCTGTGTGTAGTTCCCAATTCCCAAAAACCAGACTACATTACAAAAGAACCTATTTTGCGCTGACTCTGAACTCTGGCCTGGTCGATGCTGACAAGCTCCTCGATGAGCTTCCTCTCTTCACCATTCAACTTTTTTGGGATTTCAAACTGCACGTTCACTAATGGTCACACTCTCTTATCTTCCTCCTAAAAACTTTTAACACTAATCAAATTCCGATCAACATATCACGTTAGTGTGGGTGCCAGGGAGGAATCTTTAAATCAGACATTCCATCACTGTTGGAACTTTACGGTCGTCCCCAAGATGCCTCAAGGTAGGAAATCTTGCAAGTGAAGTGGATTTATTTCCGTTCCTTTTAAAAACAGGATCCGGAAACGAACTTCGAATACAACAAACAGATCACCTGGGGGACCTCCTTTCTTCCAGAATTGCCCTCAGATTCAAACCATTAGTTTGTTCCCAGTATCCACCCTGCAGGGACTTTTACGTTTATTTTCTTGGAGTTTTTAACTCTCCTTTCCACGACATTTACTGAAGGGGTACAGGCTCTCACCATTCCGTCACAGTCAGGAACAGGGACTGACTGATCGCGAACCATACGAATGGTGTTCATGATGTTCTCATTGAAGAGATAGCTGCACATAGCCATTGCATGATCTGCAAACTTTAGATAGAGCCTGGCTTAGGCACCTGAGCCTTACAAGCAGGACAGTCTTCGAGTCTGGTATCTGACTCTTTCTTACTCCAAATATACTGCTCTATGAAATTGAGCCTAAGAGTGTAAGCAGATCCGTCACCTCTCTGAAAATCCGTTTCTAAAGTTTCCCCCATACCCATGCCGTCAATAAAATATTGAGTAATTATCAAAGATGCTACTGAATACGCAATGATGGAGCAGACAGGAGAATATGTGAACAGATCATGAGGTCAGGATCATTTGGTTTTGCAGACCAAACAAGTTTGATTAGAAATTTTCAGGCTGGCTTGGATGCTTATGGTATTGTGCTAATTACCCACTATATAATTATAATGTAATAGTAAAATTTTGGAGGCGTATAAGTGTTACAAATTTCAACCATACAGTTTCATCCACCAATAGGTAGAGTTCTACATGCAGTTATCACTGTCATATAATACTTGTTTGTTATCAACCATTTTATGTCAGTTAACGACTACCCTAGGACAGATAATTCATGAATTGTTCCGTCACTGAGAAAAAGAGCTTACCCCCGTGAAGCTTTGGGCCCCTTAGCCACCTCTCTTACTCTAGTACCCTATCTTTCTATACTCTCCTTGGATGTCGCTTCATCACTCCTCTGCTAAGAACCTGCAGCGTTGCATCGGGTCATCACGTAGAGTTATGAATCTTCGCCACTTGTACGTTACGCAGTTTGCCCCCAATATCTTCGATACGCTTCATAGGCCCTTCTTGTTTCGCTGCTGATCCTGCGTCCTGTGTCTGTCTGCCATCCGCGAGGCCTCGCCACCTTGTTAGTGATGATGGGCCGAACTACGCTGACATATGCCCCATGTAACCATTTTAACGCTAACCTATAACACTATTACACTACTAGGAGGAAGTAGAATAAACAGCACAGCAGTCCCGAGAGTTGCATCAACTCACCGAAAAAAAAAAACACTTTGATGGAACTCAAGAAGTACATAAGAGCAGGAAAGAGTAAGAACCAAATGTAAATCATGCCATAACAAGTAACGTGACAAGTTCTCTTCAAAAATTGGGATAAAGAAACCACAGCTTGTCATAAATCCACAAATCATCCCAACCAGAGCAATTTGGTTTTACACAAGTTGTGATCGAAACCATTTTTATTTAAACACAGAAGATTCTGGTACCACCATTAAATGACAACCCTTTTCACCTGACAGACCCACAAGGTTTTATTTAGGCTCTGTTTGATGGTAGTAAATAACTTTCCGATATGGATTTCCATTTTCTATCTTCCTTTGTTTGGTTTGAAAGGAGTGTTTAAAACAATTTTCTTAAGAGTTAAAGAGCTTTCCCATGTGTGAAATGCCTTCTCCTTTTCTAAGGAAGGGAAACCAGTGTTTCCTCCATTCTCCATTTTCGCATCTCTCTTTTACTCTCTCCGTTCACCCTTACAGCCTTACCCTCTTTCCATATCTCCTATATTCCAAAACTACTTTTCATGGAAATATGAAAACAATAAAGGAAGCTAATTATGCAACTGTGTCATTATTTAAAAAATTACAAAAAAAAAAAAAAAAAA
>PYUH01004046.1:1420474-1435795 GCA_016808085.1 Suaeda aralocaspica
TTTTTTTTTTTTTTTTTTTTTTTTTTTTTTTTTTTTTTTTTTTTTTTTTTTTTTTTTTTTTTTTTTTTTTTTTTTTTTTTTTTTTTTGTAAATTTTTTAAATAGATGACACAGTTGCATAATTAGCTTCCTTTATTGTTTCATATTTCCATGTAAAAGTAGTTTTGGAATATAGGAGAATGGAAGAGGAAGGGTAAGGCTGTAAGGGTGAACGGGAAGAGAGTAAAAGAGAGATGGCGAAAATGGAGAATGGAGGAAAACATGGTTTCCCTTCCTTAGAAAAGGAGAAGGCATTTTCACACATGGGAAAGCTCTTTTACTCTTAAGAAAATTGTTTTACACTCCTTTGCAAACCAAACAAAGGAAGATAGAAAAATGGGAAATACCATATCGGGAAAAGTTATTTACTACCAATCAAACAGAGCCTAAATAAAACATTTGTGGGTCTGTCAGGTGAAAAGGGTTGTCATTTTGGCCCAAGATCTTCTGGTGTTTAGATAAAAAATGGTTTCGATCACAACTTGTGTAAAACCAAATTGCTCTGGTTGGGATGATTTTGATTTATGACAAGTCTTGGTTGCTTTATCCCAATTTTTGAAGAGAACTTGTTCACGTTACTTGTATCTATTGCATGATTTACATTTTGTTCTTACTTTCCTTTCTTGGACTTCTTGGTTCAGCAAGTTTTTTTTTTTTTTTTGGCAACTTCGCTGTGCTGTTATTCTACTTCCTAGTGTAATAGTTTATTTTAGTTAAATGGTTTAAAATGGTTCAATATTCACTAGTTCTCCACTCTCCTGTTGCAGAGATCCAGGCGCAGAACAGCAGTTCAAGGAAATCAGTAATGCCTATGAAGTAAGTATCTATTTTGTGCAGAACTGCGATATCTACATGGTCTAGTTATTAACATCTATTGATGACCTTATGCAACCTGCAGGTCTTATCAGATGATGAGAAGCGCTCCATATATGATAGGTATGGAGAAGATGGTCTTAAAGGTGGTGGTCCAAGCACGGGGGTAAGCCTTTTTCTTAGTTACTTTCATGAATTATCTGTCCTGGGTAGTCGAAACTGACATAAATGGTTTAAACACAATTTTATGACATGAAACTGCATGTAGAACTACCTGAATTTGATTGAAAACTGGTAATTTTAATAGTTTTACCCATAAGCCATCCTAAAATTTTACTAAGTCAAACATTGTTTGGTCATGCAAAACCAAAATGATCCACCCTGATCTGTTCCACATTGTCTCCTGTCATGTCATCTATTGCAGGGTTTCAGTAGCATCTTTGATGAATTACTCAATAATTTTGACGGCATGGGTATGGGGGGAAACTTTAGAAACGGATTTTCAGAGGGTGAGGATCTGGCTTACACTCTTAGGCTCAATTTCATAGAGGCAGTATTTGGAGTAGAGAAAGAGATCGAGATGACCAGACTCGAAGACTGTCCTGCTTGTAAAGGCTCAGGTGCCAAGCCAGGCTCTAAGTCTAAAGTTTGCAGATCATGCAATGGCTATGGGCAGCTTATCTCTTCAATGAGAACACCATTCGGTATGGTTCAGCAGACAGTCTCCTGTCCTGACTGTGACGGAATGGGTGAGAGCTGTACCCCTTGCAGTAAATGTCGTGGAGAAGGGAGAGTTAAAAACTCCAAGAAAATAAACGTAAAAGTCCCTGCAGGAGTGGATACTGGGAACAAACTAAGGTTTGAATCTGAGGGCAATTCTGGGAAGAAAGGAGGTCCCCCAGGTGATCTGTTTGTTGTATTCGAAGTTCGTCCGGATCCTGTTTTGAAAAGGAATGGAAATAATATCCACTTCACTTGCAAGATTTCCTACCTTGATGCAATCTTGGGGACGACCGTAAAAGTTCCAACAGTCGATGGAATGTCTGATTTAAAGATTCCTCCTGGCACCCAACCTAATGTGACGTTGTTGATGGAAAAAAAGGGAATTCCTTTTGTAAATAGGAGGAATAAGAGAGGTGACCAGTTAGTGAACGTGCAGGTTGAAATCCCAAAAAAGTTGAATGGTGAAGAGAGGAAGCTCATCGAGGAGCTTGTCAGCATCGACAAGGCCAGAGTTCAGAGCAGCGCAAAATAGGTTCATTTTTATGTAGTCTGTGTTTTGGGAATTGGGATACTACCACAGGTATTCATATAGGAAATGGAATCATACAGTATGTATGAATTTTTCTTAAGCGGACCTGAAGATAAAGGAACTACTCATAACCGTTCAGAGCTGACACATGAATGTGATTTGGATGCTACTATATGCGATGATGATAGGGTTCATTATGGTAATTTTCCTAATTCCTGTTATTCTTGAAATTTTATTGCCAGTCTTGGATATAATATTTGCGTGTGTACAATAACGATTTAGCTAATAGTTGTCACATCACCTCGAGTTGGTTGTGGATGTGGGGAGATATTGTTGCAAATTTTTGCATAATTAGGATTCCTGAGCTAGTTGAAGGGTAAAATGGTAAATTTGCTCGTCGGTAGTCTTTCTTAGTGGCATTTTTGTAATTTAATGAAGTTTTCAATGGCATTAATGTGAAAATGAGATATGCAAAGGGGCCCTTATTGTAATTTCACACGTGGTTTTAGAAAATTGACAGCTTGATGTCCATAATGTTTATGTATCTATCATCAATCAAGGAAAAGGTCCAACCGTCCAAATGTGTATGTTCAGTATGTGTCCAATTGCGCTGGCAATGAAAAAGGCACTCCATGTTTTTTTTTTTTTTTTTTTTTTTTTTTTTTTTTTTTTTTTTTTTACTTAATACATTCACTTTTTAAAATTTTTTTAAGCGCAATTTATAAAATTAATATCGTGAATTTGGTATAATAAAAAATATAAAAATTATGTTTTTGGAAAATATTTATCACGACGAATCAAACAAGGTTTTATATGACTATGTTTTTTTTTAAGCATTATTAATAAAAATATTTTTAGAAAATGTTTTTCGTTATGCATTATTAATAAAAATGTGTCAAATCTATAATATGAACAATGTTAAAAACTTTAATGTACTAACTATTAAAGTTAATAAAGTACTTGTAATAAATGATGTTCACCTCCCATCTTTAGAGTTTGTGTATAATATGAGAAAATAAATTTTATTTTTTCCGTGAAAAATTAGTTGCAATAAATATTTGTTAGTATTCACAAATATTACCCCTTGTTGCAATTAATCATTAATTGAGGTAGTACTATCAAATATCTCTATAACGTGTGAAAAAAATTATTCATTAGATCTTATTAAAATAACCTTGATTTTAAAAGTTAATACTAACATTTTATTCTTTTATAAACTATGTAAAAATCATATTGTTACCATTTGGGATTGCTAAATCTGAAAATTATAAATTTACCTTTAATAGGAAAGAGAATCAATACTTTAGGTCATTAGCAAGTATCATCTATGAAGTACGAAAACTGATACGATCTAGTTTCGACATTTTTTAGATTCAAACGCTTACAAAATTCTTCGGAAACATTTCTAAACTTAATTTGAATTTTGGAAGTGTTTTCCATACGAGGAAACTTTATGCGATGTTCAATGAATCGTTTTAGAAACTGTGTGACTTGTATATAAGCGTTTCCTAACGTCCATGAATCCCTCCTCCCATGACGTCCATGAGTCCTCCCATGACCTAGCTCACGACTCACGTGTATAAATTACGGGCATGTTCGGCAGAACTAGCTGTAGCTGTTTGCTGTTGGCTTTTGAGTAGCTGTTGGCTTTTGGGTAGCTGTGGGCTGTCAAATAGTAGCTGTTAGAGTTTAGCTGTTAATTTAGCTTTTAATAATATAAGTGTTCGGCAAAGGTAGCTGTTGGAAACATGAAAGGCAGTTGTTATTATTATTATTATTATTATTATTATTATTATTATTATTATTATTATTATTATTATTATTATTATTACTATCATTGCTATTATTATTACTATTATTATTATTATCAAATAAGATTGGAGTTTAGGATGGTGGTGCCTTGTTGAATTTTAAAATATAATTGCGTCGGATTATATTTATCAATAAAATTGGCTTCAACCTTTCCATCAAATAAAAAAATTTGGAGGATATAAGTAAGATATATGATGGCATCAAATAATTATTTCATGAGAAGAGAATGGAGTGGAGAGATTAGAGTCAACAAAAAATATGTAGGGAGATGTGAAAAATAAATAGAGAGAAAAAAATAGGAGTAAAAAATAAATAAATAAATAAATAAAATATCTTTCATTGAAACTAGTTTAGGATTTGCAACGCTATTTTTGTTAGCTTTCTACAAAAGCTACCTAAAAGCTACCTCTACCACTAACAGTTACTTAAAACACTACCTCACCAAACACTCATAATTTTCTAAGATAGTGTTTTGACTTGGTTTAAAAGCTAAAAGCTACCTCAAAAGCTAGCACTGAACACACTCTACATATTTTTTTTTGAAATTTCCGAAATTTCGAATACATTATTTTTTTGCTCTCTTGAAATCTTGTTATTAGCTTTCTAGCCATTTGTAACTATCAAGGGTTTTCCCTTGATATGAGTGTTAACATGTAAATTATAATTTTTAGGTCAATTTTTTTTTTTTTTTTTTTTTTCTTCTTTTTCTTTAGAAATGTAGAGCTCCTTAAAAGCGTGACTTTTTGCCTTCGTTTTCACTTTTGGAGGGCCTTATTAGGCTATGTCTCATTTTCTCCCTAAATTTCACCTACTTGCTTGTCTCAAGATATTCTTATACCTTTCAAACCCCAATAAGTTGTTTGTGGCCTTCTTTTGACAAATTATTTGGGACCTTGAAATATCCGAAAGCCGTGAATTATAGCCTTTGATTTCAACTTTCGAAGGGATATCCCACGATATGATTGTTTTTGCTGAATATTTCTCCCATACGTTGAGAATGTATATGACCCTGGGACGTCCATGCTCGATTTCAGACTCTAAAAACTTGTTATTTTTCCTCTTTAAACATTTTTTTGGAAATAGGCATACTAGTCTCGCTCTCTCGAGACTCGTCTTATAACATTTTGAACCATGAAAAGCTACTCTGTCCTCATAGATCATAGGAGCACATTGTAAAATTTTCGGTACTATTTTTCCATAGTAATTTGGAACTAAGACTTTTTTGTTGTTGTTTTTTGTTGTTGTATTTTTCCAAAGTCTCTGAAAAGTGTGAATTATAATCTTCATTTTCGGCTTCAGCCCGACTGACTGGGCTCCATCTTATTTCCACCTGTATTCAGTAAACCGCGTATAGTATAGTAGGTGATCCTAACACGCAACACACTCAATTTCAGCTAAACTATTATCCATCATTTGCGATTGTTTTATTCCAAAGTACCTTTTCTTATCCTTTTGATTGTGTATATGTGTGATTATCAAGTCACTGACCATTCATTCAGATTTTAGTGTCCTAGTACTAGCTTTCCTCCTCTTTAAGTCACAAAGTTCTTATCAGTCATCTGGTTGGATTATTGGATTGAAAAAAACGTAGGGCCTATTTACTTCAACTTAAAATCAGTTCAGTTCAGCTCTTCTTTTATTTTGCTAATCATTAATCCTTCATAAAAACTTTCACTTCAGTTCAGCTGTTTTCAGTTGAAGTAAACGGGCCTGTAGTACCTGTATTTCGATGGCTGCCAAAAAAAAAAAATTTGAACTCCCTTTAGATCGATTTATCATCGTACCTTGCTTACCGCTTGGTGGTTACTAGTTAGAACTTAAAATTCAACGCTTCCAATCACCACTTGTTTCGGGTATGTATTTCCTCACTTCCCTCCCCTCTCACGTGAATAATAACATTGATCACTATTCATGTGAGAGGGAAAGAAGTGTGGAAATATTTTGTTTAATGTCGAAATCACCACATTTCCAATGTTTCATTTGACATTTTTGGACTTTCCTACTACCCTATAATCGAGTACATGACATCTATGCTATGTTTTCATTTTGGAACTTAAAATTAGTAAACTTTCTTGTTTTTTAGGTGTTAGGGAACCACAATGGCAAGGTGAAAATCGTTTCTAGGATCTTCTGAAATCATGAGGAGAGTTTTAACCACTTGAGCCACTCCTCACCCTCTTTTTCAACAAGTACATAATGTATGAATATGTAAAATAAATATATGAGGTATTATTAGATTCGACTCATTTACTAAAATAATTTTTTTTTAATCATTACACTGTTTTAATTATTAACGGTTAAAGTTAGAACTTGAAGACCGTACAAGTAATGTAGCTAGTACAAAATACAGAGATATTAAAGGGCCAAATCTACTAAAACCTAAGGTAGATCTTATTATTTATTTATTTTAATTTTTTTTTTAACATGCAACTGTTATTACCTTTTATATATATATAGCCATTACACATTTACATATTCACTATACACAAAATTAACTAGCCATAAGATATCTTCATAAACAAAGTAGTGAATTGTGATGGCACCCAAAAAGCCTTATGTTGTTTGCATTCCTACACCATTACAAGGCCACATAAACCCCATGATCGAACTAGCAAAACTCCTTCATTCCAAAGGCTTTCACATCACCATGGTACTAACCGAGTTTATTGTGGCTCGGTTGGCTGGTTCCTTGGCCAAGGAATCTCCCACCCTACAAGGCCTCAATGACTTTAGCTTTGAAACAATTCCAGATGGCTTGCCATCCCATAACAAACGCAGCGTATTTGACCTCCCTGAGATGGCAATTTCCCTACAAGGACAATTACCACAGGAGGCACTCAAAACTGTGTTAACGCGGCTTCTTGGTTTATCTGATACCCCCTCCATATCCGCGATCATCTGCGACATTACTATGATGTTTGCAATTGGAGTTGCCAAAGAATTGGACATCCCTGTGTTGAGTTTGTGTACTACAAGTGCTTGTGGCATGCTAGGGTACATGCAATATGATGAGCTTATTAAAAGGGATCTCTTCCCTTTAAAAGGTGTGGGTTTTATTTTTGCTTACAATCTTAATTACTCCGTAATTGAATTGGCCAATTTACAAATTTCAATCCAATTTGTTTTAATTGAATAACAATCACTTTTTGGTTCTTGGATTCTGTTTCTATTCAAGATAGTATTTCTAACTTCTAAGTTCATTTCAAGATATATTTCTAAGGCCTTGTTTACATTTGCTATATTTGTCAAAAACAATTGAATTGAATTGAATTGAACTAATTGAACCTGAGCGTTGAAGTGAACGAACTAAAAGTTTTTAGTATTGATTAATGATTTTTTTACTATGGATTATTAATAGAGTTATGATTTTTTACTATGATTATTGATTTTTAACTATGAAATTGATGGATTGACTATGACTATTGATTAATTTAACTATAATTTTATTATGGATTAATGATTTTTTTTCTATGGAGTAATGACATAGTAATAATTTTGATATAAATCAAATAATAGTTATGAAACAAAAAAAAATTATCTCATTATTGGTAGTTCATATTTTATGAAATAAAAATCGTTAATACATCTTCATATTTTTGTGAATGATAATCCGCACTTATGTGGTATGATGATATTTTAATGATAATTCACTCATATTTTTGTTTCACTCCATCAATGGTAGTTTCATAATATTTTTCGTGAAAATTATAAACTAATATATATATATATATATATATATATATATACTATAATCTATATATTATATATAAATGTAAGGACAAATAAATCAGCAAATAAAAGAAGAGCTGAGCTGAAATGAACAAATAAACATGTCCTAGATTTCATTAGATTTACTAAAATTTAAACTACTTTTGGCTTCTATTTTTAGATTTAACCTTTTGTAATTTGGTTTTGGACCTAGTTTTGGCTAAATGTTTGGTTAGATTTGGAATCAATCATTACATAAAAAAAATGGAATTAATCATTATATTACGCTCACAGATTATCCCTAAAATGCTCCGATTTTCAATTGTTTTTAATGAACGAATATTTCTCAATTTCTCATTATATAAGAATTGTTGACAACTTAATAAGATGAAAGTGTTAAAGGGGTTCATATTACCCATTAGGGCATGTTTACTTCAACTTAAAATCCGTTCAGTTCAGTTCATCCCTTATTTTGCTATTCATTAATCCTTCACAAAAACTTTTAGTTTAGTTCATTTCAGCTCAGTTAAGTAAACAGCCCTTATAGAACCTATTTGGAAGCAGTTGAGCTATATACCGCCAAATAGGTTTTCTTTACTCAAAAGCTGCCTTACAAACTGAAAAGCATTTGTTGTATCATTTAAATTCATTATGTTTTTGGTTTTTTTGGTAGATGAAAGCTGCCTTACAAATGGGTTTCTTGACAACCCAATTGACTGGGTTCCGGGACTAATCAGAACAAGAATGAAGCACCTTCCTACATTGTGGCGATCCACGAATTTAGATGATACAATTTTCAATTACATGCGAGAAGTAGCAAGAAAGGCTTCAATGGTAAAAGGCTTGATTTTCAATACGTTGAGCTAGAAACCGATGTTTTGGAGGAAATCAAGTCCAAGATACCGAATCTCTACACAACGGCCCCTTCGCTACTCTCCGAACAATTAATTGAACAAGAACATCTGTTACGTCTCCCTCTAAGGACAAATTTTGGAAGGATGACATGATGCATAGAATGGCTAACAAAAGAAGTCCGAAATCAGTCACTATGTTATTATGGAGCTTAGCTGTCTTAACTCCAGACCAAATAGAGGAGTTTGCATGGGGATTAGCAAACAGCAAGCACCCATTCTTGTGGGTGATTCGATCTGATATGGTTGAAAAAGGACAGACCATCATAACTGATGCCAAATATAGCACGGAGATCAAAGAACGAGGGTTGATTTCAGGTTGGTGCCCGCAAGAGAAGGTGCTTAAACACCCTTCAGTTGCTGTATTTTTGACACATTGTGGGTGGAATTCGATGTTGGAGAGTATGAGTCAAGGGGTGCCCATGATTTGCTGGCCTCTTCTCTCAAGCAGCAAACAAATTGTTTGTATGCATGTCAGGATGGAGGGTAGGGGTGGAAATGGAGGAACCAGTGTTGCGAGAGAGAAAGTCGAGGAGTTGTGGAGAGAAATGATGGAAGGCGAAAAGGGGATGGAATCGAAGGAAAAGCCATGGAGTGAAGCTCAAAGCAGAGAGGCTACAAACTTGGGTGCTCATCTCACAATAGTTTTGACAAGTTGTTGAATTGCCTCATGTAATGGAGCCGTTGAAAAATGACTACCGAAGTCATTACAAACTAGCTCAAAAAAATAAATAGCAATTCATCGTTACAACTATTTAATGGAGTAAAACATTCAACAATTGATTTACATTTTTCTAATAATTAATGAAGGAAATTTTTTGTTTGCGACAAATTAATTTAATTTGCCATATTGTTTTAAAATGTAATATATTATATTATTAGTCTCCATTTTATCAAAAAAAATTGCTACTAGAAATTCAACCCAAAATCAATAAAAGGGATGGAATGCTTAAAGATACATTTCAACAGGACTTCAATAGCATTACACTTTTGATGAGGCCATGAAAGCCAACTGCAGAATTTTATTCAAAAAGTCCATTACTACATTTGTATTCAACTTTGTGCTCTCTACTGAAAGTTAGCCCAAACTTTGCAATCTTGATCATAGCTTCAAATACTATTGAAGTTTTTGAATATTTTTATTTATTTATTTATTATTATTTTTTTGTTTCGTTAATTTCATGTCGGTCACAAGGTCAGGGTGCGTCATTTTTAGTACGCTAAAGTTAAAAATTGAGTGAACTTGTATCGTCTTATGTTGGCTCATATACGAGATGAACCCCGACCCTTACTCTAACCCGATCCATTTAACAATTATAATTATGATTGTGTCGTCACTGTGTACTTCATTAGTTAACAACCTGACTCAAACATGTTAATATTAGGTCGAGTTTGGTTGGGTTAACAAATCATTCTTATTTACACAACAAAAATTGCCATTTCTTTGTGGGAAAAGAAAACGTTCTTTGAGATATGCCATGAGCGATGAGCCCATGATGTCAAAAGGATAAAAATACCAACATATACAGTTTACACCGTAAAGGAAGAAAGAAAAGAAAAGAGTGATAATGAAAAATAGAGATCACTCTCAATACACCACTTTGGCACAAACCTTAAAAATTGAAGGCGTAAATGAGCGTTTAATCAAATATTTTTAGCACCAAAAAATAATTACCTATTGCTTGTGTTAAAAAATTATTTCGATAATTCATTTGTTTCTGCTTACAAGTCTTACTTTTAATGCATGTCAAAATGGTATTTTATGAACAATAGGGAGTGGATGAAATAATATATTGAAAAAAAAAGACATTTAATCTAAGGTATCCACTTTTAACAATTGTTACATCGATTGAATCGAAGAAATTTTTCTTATCAGTCTTAATAATTGGCCTCGAGTGTGTGATTGAGAATTTGAGACCTATTTGACAACTGACCATTCATTCAGATTTACGTGTCCTAATATGTCTCCCACCCTTTAATCATAGTTCTTATCAGGCATTGGATTTCTGGATTAGATGGCTCAAAAAAAAAAAAAACACCTGTACTATGCTATTTTAACATTGTGCCTCTGAAGTATTGGGTTTTCTATACTGTGCCTCCTAAATTAACTTCCACGTGGTACCCCTAGGTTCAATATTTACTATGCCATAACCTTGTACTAAACAAATATAAATTGTATGAAACAAGTGCTCATGATGCACTTTAATTACAAGGAAATTGTAAGATTATGGGCTATGAACAGAAGCGTATGAGCCATCAAATTGAGATTAAATTGTGACATTTTTAACAAAAAGGTCATGTTTTAGTCACTTAATGAAACTTAGGAACACCATGTGAAAGTTTTAATTTGGGAGGGCACAATGTAGAAAACTCAATACTCCGGGGGCACCATGTAGAAAACCCTAAATAAATATAAAATTATACAAATTTATATTTAATTTTGTATCTTGGCTTGTGGACTGGTGGTTAGAATGTAAACTCCAACGTTTCCAAAGCTTCATTTGTATATTCAATTCAATTTATATAATTTGGTTGGTAACTTTTCAATTCAAATTTGTAAATACTTGACAATTCTGATATACTGTTTAGACATTGAAAAGTTTTACTTCACTCATATTTTTTGGGTCCTCCAATTGTCCTTGTGAAATTCTAATAATTGCAGCAATTATCTAGTTGCTTATTAGAATGTCTTTTCTTTCTATCACTCCTCCCACAAGTTTTTTTTTCTCTCTCCATCTTTTTTCACTTGAAAACATAATTCATCTACATAATTGTTCATTGTGAACCAATTTGTGCGACTAAAATGTATAACTACTATGACAACCACCTTCAAAACCCAAAACCATTGTAATCATCATTCCTGAACCAAAAGTGGACTTTCACAGTTTCTGAAACTGCCTCTTAACCAACCCGTGAAAACCACAACTATAACTATCACATTTTACAACACCACAAAAACACCAACTATCACCTCGTTTAACCACAATGAAATCACCACTAAACGACAATTTACAACCACCATCTATAACTACCATCTATAAATGGTCATAAACAACATTCCTAAAATCACACCATCTATGAACTCACCTAACAAGACGAAGGGACCATGTGGTTATACCCTTAGAGATTTATGAAGAAAACCTCTTATTTTTAAACTCATCATAAGCTCTATTCACCTAAAAAAAAAATCTTGCTACAGAGCCCGCAAAGGAGTTGTGTATACTGCTGTACGAACACCAGATAAAAAAATTATCCTTCAAATGTGTAATTTATACCACTCTTCATAAATTATTATTATACTTACCTATCCTCCATATCAATAGTTGCAACAAAGAAGTATTATTTGTGAATATTAAATAGTTTGTTGCAATTATTATTTTGTTACAGAGTTAGAATTACTCTATTGACTCCTTGAGTACCCCCTTTATGTAGTTATTACATATTCAATCCACACAAAGCTAGCTTAAGATTTATCCTCATAAACAAAGTACTAGTGAATGGTGATGGCACCCAAAAGCCTCATGTTGTTTGCATTCCTGCACCATTTCAAGGCCACATAAACCCCATGAGGGCACAGCAAAACTCCTTCATTCCAGGGGCTTTCAATCACACCATGGTACTATCTGAGTTCGTTGTGGCTCAACTAGCTACTTCCTTCTGGCTACAGAATCTCCCATCCTAAAGACCTCAATGACTTTGGCTTCGAAACATTCCCGAGGGCGATGCTTGCCAGCCCATAACAAACGTGGTGTAACTGACTTCTCAAGCTGGTAATTCCCTACAAGAGGGTACCAAAGAGGCACCAAAACCATCTTAATGCGGCTTCTTGGACCACCTGATTCCCCTCCATATCGGCTATTATCTCTGATTATATACTACCGTTTGCAGTGGAGTTGCCAGAGAGTGGACTCCCTGTGTGGAGTTTGTGTACTACAAGTGCTTGCGGCATGCTAGGGTATATGCATTGATGAGCTTATCAAAAGGGTCTCTTCCCTTTAAAAGGTGCGTGCTTTTTCTTACCATTATTTTGTTTGTGTTATTGGTTAAATCAAGTTTGGAACCTTATATATTTTTTTTTTGGATAACAATCACTATGTAGTTTTGGTATTTTGTTTCTTTCTAGATTTACATTTACTTGAAGATTTTACTGCTTAATTTTTATTTTCGTTGCAATTTGGCTTTGATCCTACATTTGGCTCAATTTTGGTTGGGATTGGATTTATATTCAACACTCATTCATCTGACACAATTGTGATTACTTCTAAAATTTTCTAAACTTCCTTTCACCAGTAGCTAATAGGTTGGTAATAGGGTTTAATGACTTCACTAGCTTTTCTCTTTTTTGCCTGAAAAATTAACTAAAGGTCAATTCTACAATGTATAATCAGCTTCCAAAAATATGCGCCATTTTTAAAGTGCTAGTTTCGAACAAAAATGATGAAAAAGAAAAACTAGTTTTCTTCTCGCAAAAACTGACAAAACTAAGATAGTTCACTAATAAATCACATCAATCAAAAATTTAAGACTAGTCAGAAAATTTCAGATCAGATTAGAATAAGATGAACTGAATAGCTTCAACTCGAATCATATTTTCATTCCAAGTTTGACAAAAAACTAACATTGATGTATACATGGTTTTTAAATATAAAGTTAATTTCAAATCTATTTCATAAGTTAATTGCTTATGATAAAGGTGGAAGATCTGATCTGAATCTTTAGATTGTCAAATACCTGTCCATATTCATATACAAAGAAAATGAAGAAAATAATCACTTTTGTTTGTTTTGACTAATTCCTCAATGACCGTTCAATTTATTGTCTACTTTTCATTCAAATGCTGCTTCCAAACAGAAGATAAAAGTACTAATGGGTTTACTCAATGGATTTTTTTTGGTAGATGAAAGCTGCCTTACAATGGTTTTCTGACACCCCAATTGACTGGGTTCCAGGACTAATCAAAGAACAAGAATGAAGCACCTTCCAACATTTGTGCAATCCACGATTTAGATGATTCAGTTTTTAATTACATGCGAGAGGCATAAGAAAGACTTCAACAGCTAAAGGCTTGATTTTCAATCATTTTATGAGCTCGAAAGCGATGTTTTGGAGGAAATCAAGACAAAGATAACGAATCTTTATACATTGGCCCTCTCTCATTGCACTGCAAACAGAAAATGGACAAGAAATTCTCCCTCTAAGGACGAATTTGTTGGAGGAAGACGCGAGTTGTTTGGAATGGCTAGACAAAAGAAGTCCAAAATCGCTCATCTATGTTATTTTTGGGAGCTTAGCGTATTGACTCCGGGCCAAATAGAGGAGATTGCATGGGATTAGCAAACAGCAAGCACCCCTTCTATGGGTGCTCCGATCCGATCTATTGAAAAAGGCTGGGGAATTGTAACCGACGCCAAATAGGAGGAGAGATCAAGAACGAGGGTTGATTTCAGGTTGGTGTGCCCGCAGAAGACGGTGCTTAAACACCCTTAGTTGCCGTGTTTTGACGCATTGTGGATGGAATTCAACCTTTGAGAGTATGAGTGAAGGGGGCCAAGATTTGCTGGCCATTCTTCTCAGCAGCAACAAATTGTTTGTATGCATGTCAGGAGTGGAGGGTTGGGGTGGAATGAGGAGGGGCAGTGTTGCAAGAGAGACAGTCGAAAGAGTTGTGAGAGAAAGATGGAAGGCGAAAAGGGAAGATATTGAAGGGAAAGCCAGGAGTGGAAGATCAAAGCAGAGGAGGCTACAAACTTGGTGGTTCGTCTCACAAAAGTTTTGACAAGTTAGTGAATTGCCTTATGTAAAAACTGTCAAAGAAGATCTTGTCAAAGTCTATTTCAAATGTTCCAAAATATTTGTTTCATTTAAGTAAATTTTATGATTGTGATGTATAGAACTTGAAATGATGCTTTACAAAATGCAAGAGATACTTAGTCACAGCTTATAAAAGAGCAACAAAAGTGATAAAACTTAATACCCAAATCAAGATGAGGATTGAAACATTGCAATGGCTGTCATGTTAAGGAAGCCATCAATAGATTTTTGAAGTTGAAAGTCGGGCCTGAAATCATTGCTGATCAATACAAATACGAGGATATCCACAAATATCAAGATGATAACAATGCAACAGGAGCTTCTGTAAACGTTAAGTTGATCCCAAGGTGAAAAACATTAGGAAAATTGGCTTCAACAACACAATAGATGAGAGAAGTCTAGAGAACAACATAAACTTATATTAGTGAAACACTAAATTAAAGGCCTTGAGGGTAGGAGCTCAAAGTTTCAAATAACATTTGAGTAGGAGATCCCTACCAGGAAAAGTAGAAATCTCAATTTTCTATTATCAACTTAAATCAATTTTGGATTAGCTTGATTCAAGTTGAGAAACTGATGCACTATAAGTTTTGCTAATCGTATGATGTTCTATATTATCCAGATGAAAAGGGAAACATTCGGAAAAAAAATTGGGACATCTAATGAAAAATGTACGTTCCAAATTTTTTGGTACTACATTGCTACTCTAGGTCATATTATATTAATATATGTTTTCCCACCGAGTAGTTACGTTCAACCACTTTCAAGTTGTTTTGATTTCGAGGTCAGATCAAGTGGATTCAGGTTAATTTATTCGAATCCCTTGCCTCTCTTTTTTCCATGCTACACTACCTACTGCCTTATTCCTTTAACTGCTAATCTTATGTGTATTTCCTAATCTACTTTATATTAACCCTTCAATACATTAAATACCTTCAATACACCCTATCCAAGTGTGGCTTAAGAAAAGGGTTTT
>PYUH01004046.1:1435820-1475448 GCA_016808085.1 Suaeda aralocaspica
TTGAAATGGTGCTGGTGGTGGTGTGTGGTGGTGAACGGGTCGTGAACGATTGTCATAGACGAAGAATGGTGTGTTCGTTGGTTTTAATCGGATGACCGTTGGAGTTGGATGAGGTTAGGGTTCGTCATCACTTTTGGTGTGGGTTGATTTGGTGAAATACTTTTCACTAATTGGCATAAATAACGAGTAATATGAGTTATAAGTGATTAGGGTAAGATCATCACTTGTTATAATGCTCCGTTTGGATAATTATAGTGGCAGACTAATTCTAGTACGACGTTTCACAATAATAGTCACATATATATCTGATAACGACAAATGTAGGTAGTATGTATAGTTCAGGGTGGTGGTATTAAAAGTTTTGGACTCTCTATATGAAATGTCAGTAATTTCTATTTTTATTAATTAATAGTGGTATTACTAATCTCATCCAAAAAACAAAAAAATGAATTGAAGCTGTTTTATAAAAGGGTTTTTTTCATGTATATTAATGAGGTCTTTACCTTTTAGGGTTGTAGCTCAAATATTTTCTTAATATTACTCTTTAAACTAATCAATATTTATTAAATCATGTTCCCTTTAGATTTTCTAAGTTACAAATGTGGTTTTTAGGTAAAATTATTCAATGTTATCTTTTAACAAACTTTTTTTTGTAAGACTCGAGCACCTTTTAATGAAAGAATATCATTGTGGGATTGGCACCGTTAAAACAATTTTTTTTGCGAGATTAGTTCTTAAGTTGTTTTTTTCAAGCATCGATTCCTGATCACATATTGATGTCCCCAGATTGAGTCAGGCTGTTAGCGTATATCTTTGTTTATATATTAGCACTCTAAACTTCCGCCAAAAAAAACAAAACGCTTCTCTCCATTGTCTCCCCCTTTTTTCGTCTTCCGAATTTCTCTTACCTTCTTCAAAATCCCATCAAAATCAAAATGCACTTGTCGCTTCCTCGTAATCTTCTCCTTCCACAAAATCAGTTTCACCGTCTCTCATTACCTCTCTACATCTCTCTAAATACTTCCTCCTATTCATGTGACAATTGTCAAATCGTCCGATCCTTTGTTCACTCTGCATCTTCCTCTTATCATCCCCCATCCACCAACCATGGAAATGCCTCACTTACCATCGCCCGACAGACCAACAAACACACACAAGTATCAGAGGCAAAATACCCCATCAATGTCAACATCAATCAGCCACCAAATCTACGAAACAAATCCCCAATTTCACATGAAAAACCTTTAACAAAAATCATTCAACTTGGAAAGATACCAACTTGAAGAATAGGTAGTGGTGGACATGATATGGTCATGCCGACGCCTAGTGGTTTGGAACGATTTGAAGAAGTGGCTATGTGGGTTGAATAACAGTGTTTTAGAGGATTACAAAAATAGGTATATTTTCCCAGGTCGAGAAAAGCCAAAGACGGATGATAACATGTTTTTTTAGGGGTCGAGACGATTGTGGGGGTCTTGATGGTGGTCCGTAAGCAAATGACAGAAAAAACAAGGCGAAATGAAGATGGGTCGCCGAAAGGCATCATCAGACGGCTATATTACTATTTTAGAGTTTCTAAGATCCCGGGAAAAAGTTGAAAAAAATTCTCTGGGACGACCCCGTATGATTAAAATATGAACCCAGTTCATGCGAATTGGGGTTAAAAAAGGCTTTGAGAGGGACAATACAGGTTGTTAAAGGGTCCCCAAAAATAAGCGGTATTTTCCTTTGTGTCGGAGAAGGCCAACCTAAGAAGAATGATAACAATTTTTTAGGGGGCGAGACCGGGTCATTGGCGAATCTCTAGCACGCGGTTGAAAAAAAACCCCCCGCCCAAAAAAACCCCCACCCCACCACACACCCCCCTCAGCGAAAATAGTATAGTGATGAGAAGGCCTCTCGAGGGCCTTAATCGAATGCTATTATCCAATTTTTCTTCAAGTTTTGGGGCGTAGACAAATAGTTGAAAAAACCCTCCAGGGTGCCCCGCAATCCCATGGTATACTGAACATAAAATGTCGACTTAGGGTAAAAGGCCTAGAGGGACAATAAGGGTTTTTAGAGGGTCCAGAAATTAGATGTTTTCATTTTGTTGGAAAGGCTATAAAAGGATAATAATGGTTTTCAGGAGCTGATATTGGATGTTGGGGTTCCTATGGTTGTTCCATAGCACACAGTGAAAAATAGGCAAAATAGGATGGGTCTCGGGAAGGTCCCTCTGTTGAGTTCTCAATCAAAGACTTCATCCACTGTTTTAGAGTTTCCGGGGTCTTGGAAAAAATGTTGGAAATAACCCTCCAGGGATGCCCTATGATTAAAATATGAACCTAAACTTGCGATTATTGGGTGAAAAGGCCTTAAGAGGGACGATAAAAGGTTTTTAGAAGTTTTTGAAACAATGTTTTCCTTTGTTTAGAGAAGCCCATAGAGAGGTGATAACAGTTTAGGAGTCGAGGACCGATAACGCGCGGATGAAAACACAGGGTAATAACGAGTCATCCTAAGAGGCCCATCGATCGGGAGGCCTCAATCCAAGGCTATTATTCATTGTATTTTTTTTAGTTTTATGGGTCGTGGAAAAAAAAGTTGAAAACAACCTCTAGGGTCTAGATGATAAATAGTAACCAGACCCTGCGATTGGGTGAAAAGGGCCTTAAAGGATGATAACCGAGTTTTTAAGGGTTCTTAGCAGAGTTATTTTTCCCTTGTCGGATAAGGCCACAAGACGGATGATAACATGTTTTAGGGCCGAAACCGAATGGGGGGGGTCCTGCGGAGGTCCATAGCATGCGGTAAAACCACAGACGAGAAATAGGATGATTCTTAAAAAAGGCCTTTGGACGGCCTTAGTAAAAGCTATTATTCACTGATTTTTGTTTCTGAGGTCCCGGAAAAAAAGCTGGTGAAAACCCTCTATCGGTGTCTGTATGGTTAAAATATGAACCCAGTTCAGGCGATTTGGGGTAAAAAGAGCCTAAAGAGGGACGATAACATGTTTTAGAGGGTTTTTGAAACAATTGTTTTTCCTTTGTTTGGAGAAGGCCATAAGGAGGGATGAAAACATGTTTTTAGGGGTCAAGACCGATCTGTGGGGCATTCTCTGGTGGACTATAGCTGCGGTGAAAAAACAGAAAAAAAACAAAAAAGGAGGGTCCCAGGAAGGTCCCTCGAGAGGCTCAATCAAATGCTATTATCCATAGTTTTTTAAGTTTTCGAGATATCCGAAAAAAAAGTTGTAAAAACTCTCCAGGGGTTGAAAGGCCTTAAGAGAGACGATAACGGGTTTTAAAAGAGTCCCTAAAATATATGTTTTCTTCCTTGTTCGGAGAAGGCCATAAGAGGGATGATAACATGTTTTAAGAGCCGAGCACCGATTGTGTTGGGGGGGGGGTGGGATTTAATGTCATGGCACAAGGTGAAAGAAAACAGGGCGAAAATAGGACGGATCTTGATAAGGACCCTTAGGAGACCTCAATCGAAGGCTATATTATTATCGTTTTTGAGTTTTCGCGGTCCTGAAAAAAATGTTGGAAAAAATCCTTGTGGTGTCCCTTTGGTTAAATATAAACTTTGACCATGCAATTTGGGGTGAAAAGGCCGGCCTTAAGAAAGGGCGATACAGATTTTTGAGATAAAAGGTCAATGGAGCCTCTCCCTTGCTGCTGATGATCACGATAACTCGTGGATCGCAAGCCTTTGCTTCGGCGATGCATCATTCAAATCTTTACCATATCAACATCTTCGATGGTGGATAATGGGCTACCATGGCGTGGTGAAGGGTTACGAAGAATTAGGGTTCGATTCCGGAGGGGAGCCTAAGAAATGGGCTACCACATCCACGGATGAGGCAGCAAGCACGCAAATTAACCCTATTATACACGGGGAGGTAGTGATATTATAACGATATGGGCTCTTTTGAGTCTAGTCATTGGAATGAATAAACCTAAATCCCTTAACAATGATCTATTGGAGGGTAAGTCTGGTGCAAAAGCCACGGTAATTCAGCTCAATAGGTATATTTAAGCTGCTGCAGTTTAAAAAGCCCGTAGTTGGACCTTGGGGTGGTATGACCGATCCACTCACGATGTGCACGAGTTGTCTCGCCTTTTTCACCAACAATGGCGCCTCCTTGGCCAGGTTATGCCCCTGGGCTGTCAATTTGATGAAAGTTAGAGTGCTGAAAGCAAGCCTACTCTCTGTATACATTGGCTGGATAACAACTACAAGATTCCATTCCTATTGTGTTGACCTTCAAGATCGGAGTAATGATCAACAGGAATACCTAAACTAATCCAACACCAAGCAAGGCCGATCACCCCCAACTAGTCAACTATATCCTATGTAGCATAGTGACCGATTACCTGTACATCTGTAACGAGTAGCCGTCCCCGTATTGAAAACAATTTCGATTCTTCATGTTATAATTAGTCGTATTCATTACACATTATTTACAGAGTATAAAAAAATTATTTTCAGTCCCTATCTTGTAGTTCGTTGTCACCCTATTTCCGATTCAATTACAACTATCTATATCTTTTGCCCTCACTGAAATTTTTAGCCATTTTATTGAGTAACTTAGTAAAAAAATATACGGCGTAGTAAAAAAAAGTTCCAAGTATTTATTTGTTTAAATAAAACATAATTCCTTTTTTGTTTTCTTACAATTTTAAGAAATATTTCATACAATCAAATATCAAATTGATGAGTTTTAAGAGAAGATAAACTTACTTTGTCTAAATATGTCCCCAAAATAAGACCTTTTGGCCGGTTATTTCTATACAAGTGCTACTTCATTGGCAAAATTAATCTAGTACCTAAATACTACTTTCAACCTCATTAAGATTATCCAAGCTCAATTACTAAGCTTAATTTGCTGAATTTCTGCAACAAAGTAAGTTCTTTCATCTCCTTTTCTTCTTCATTTCTTCTATTTACTGCTTTCAATGAATTTATACTTCAATTTTTAAGACTGATTCTTGTTGATTGATTTCTACATTGTATGAATTTTTCTTTGACGGATTTTTGGTATTTAGCAATACCTGTTTCCTTTGAAATTTGTGATTTTTATTCAGTTTATAAAATTAAAGTTGTGGCTTTTATTGTTTCAAAACAAGTTATGACTTTTATTTGTATATGGGTCAATTCTCTGATGTGGGTATTTGGCTAATGTTATTGGAGATGGTTTAATTTTCAAACATAGCCCCTTTGTAATGGTAAGTTAGTGACTTGATTTGATAAAGTGTAAATTGAGTTTTGGAGTTGATTTAATTGACTTAAATTTTATTTTTATGGGGTAGTAAATGAAATTGCTTGAGATGAACCTAGTTGCATATTACTTGTATAATATAGCTTGGGAAATCATGATGAATTTGGGAAAATTGGCAATACAAAAATAAGAGGCATAAGTAGAGCTTTGAGTGTTGTGGAAGTCCTTTGAGTGTGTGAACTATAAAAAAGGAAATTGAGGGTTGCTAAAAATCTATACTACCTCAGCCGCAGATTGTTGGGTTGTGTCAACCAAGTACCCGTTGTTATGGGATGTATAAAATAATCTTTGTTGCAACTAATCGTGCCGAGGTAGTACAAACCTGGTTAATGATGTAATGTTGAGAAATGTTGTTTTAGAATGTGGATTAAGATTGTTGAGGTGGTGTTTTAAATGACCTGGAGGATTGGAGGGGAAGTTTATTTAGTAAGTTTAAGAAGTGTAAGGGACTAATGGTACTATGGCTGATTGGCGTGTGAAATAAGTTGTATGCCAAACGAATATTGTAGGTCATGCTCTAATTTCTAGGAAGTGGTTTAGCATTATATGGCCGCTGGGAGTGTTATAAGTGCCATAAAATCTCTCATACATGTACTCATAAAATTTTTTTTGATAATTATTTGGTACCGGAATGAAGGCTGCTGTATTATGTGAGATTGTTGGACAAAAGGGGCTGATTAGTTTAGCAAAGTTACTATTATTCACTACCACCTCCCTGATAATGATTCTTTCCTACATATTCTATGTCATAGTGTGGTTGATGCTATCGAACTCGGAAGATCATACTATATGATTCATTTATGACTGATATTTTGTCATTAGTTGAAGAAACAATATGCCTTTACAAAGAATTTTGTATTTTTGGCCTGATTATGTCAGTAATCATGATTTATTATGATTAGTGATACCAGTTTGCTTGTTCTGTACATACATATTACTTAACAGTTAACAACTACCTGAGGATTCTTAGTGTGTTTTGCTGTTTTGGTTATCTTTAGTAATTTGTAAGTTTTTGCCCTAATGATGAAGAGGTAGCGTATCTTGTAACTTCTTTATAAAAAATGCTTTAAGTTATGTTACATTCTTTCGATGTTCCCATCTGCAATATAACATAAACAATTTCAAAGGGAAATCCTCTATGCATATTTGAATGCTTGAAGAGATTACAAGTGATCACACTTGGCGACACATGTACTTGGGATGAATTTATTTGTATTATAAGAATTACAATCTTTGAGATTTAATATCAACAGCCTTATTGTCCCTTTATATTGTTGATGTTCTTTATGTTATTATTATATGCTCTATACTGTAGCTAAGCAATGCAAGTATATCAAAGTTTTCAAAGGGGAAAGGACTAACATTTTGCTAGTGAGATGCAAATATAACAAGTTGTATACCCAATAACAATTAGAAAAATTTTTAATGATTGACATAGTGATGAGTTTGAGTCTATGCGTATTAAGGATGAATATGCATCACAACAAAAACAACAACAAAGTCTTAGTCCCAAAATAATATGGGGTCGGTTAGACATGAATCAATATGAGGAGTCGCACAAAGTATCCATCGACCGAAATCCTCCTCCTCCAAACTTCCTTGTTTGACATTAAATGTCTTCAAGCCCCAACACCGTCATATCTCCTAAACAATCTCTTCCAAGGATGGATATACAAGGCAGATTAAATTTCTTTAAATAAAAATGGGTACCTTTTCTAACAAGCTAAATAGGAAATATTGGTAAAAGGTGAATGAAAAGTAGCATTTTGATTGATCATGTTCTTTCTATGATGAAAGGTGAATCTAGGGGCGGATCTTGGTTGGGGCGGGTAGGGGCCTGGCCCCCAAGACCTGTATTGAGCATTAAACTATATAATAAGTTGCTTTATGTTACCCATATAGAAAAATTCTCTAGTGGTAAAGTTCTCTATTTATAAGCAAGAGGTTGTGGATCAAACCTTGGCCGCCCAAATATATTTTGCAAGATCCGCCATTTGCGGGAATCATGCAAGATGATGGGAAATCAAAATGTAAGTAGGCTGAGAAGCAAAGATACGAAGCATGTAGAACAAAAAAGAGAAAAAAGGGTATTTTTGATTAATTTTTAGATGCCAAAGAGGACAAGTCCATTAGTCCCATACAAATTAAACTAAACTACGAAAATAAAGTACAAAGGATAAGAAAGAATGGGATATTTTAATCTAGATAATACACGAATTAGATGCTCTATGCACTTCTATCCGAAAATGATGTACATATATCTTCAACTTGGATGTGATGTGGCTTAACGTAGTACCTTATATCCTTCTCATTTACCATATGGAACATTACAACTACATGTTGAATAACATGTTGTGTATGCGTTCAGGTGTTGCACATGGCGACCATGCCATGTGGAACGTTTGTCCCTTATTGTGGCTTGCAGAGTCAAACCCTGGGAGTGTATAATACTTCAAACTCTAAATTTTTTTCGTCTCATTGGGTAAGCACCTATTGCCCTCGTAGAATGTTCTGTATATATCTGCTTGTAACTAATTTGTGGCTGTTACCTGTTTCTTATTTGATGCGGTTTCTCAACATTGGCCATGACTACTGTCTATGTTCTCTCGTACATTGTTTAGGATGTTTAACCTTAGTGCATGACATTAATGCATCATAAAGTCATTTTTACCTGTAGTAAAAAATTGATGTATAAAGACAATTACAAGGACATGTGGAGGCTGGCAATTAGAGATTGTGCTATCACTCCTTCTATTTGAGAACATATTATGTCTAAGGTCATGCTCTTTTCACCTTAAACGAAAAACAATTTAGGACAAAAGTATGGGATAATTTCAGGTAAGCTTAAAAAAAAGATGCCAGATTCTTTAGAATTGATATGAGTGTGTTAGGTTATTAGAGCTACTAAGTTCACTTGAGGGTGGAAGCCTACTTATTGAGAAATTTGGCTTCCAAAGATTATTAATTAGCATATTGTTGGTGACTTGTGGTTTTCATAAAACCATGGATGTCATGCTTATTCTGCTTCTCCTTGCTATTCTTAGCATGCTCATCTGTAAGTTCTGATTATTTCTAATTATATTGAATAAATGCAGTTATGAAAAGCAAGGGGCTGCTGTCTTCATCATGCTCAAACATATTTTATCCAGGTCTTTCTCACGCATATTTATCTCACGGACAAATAAAGACCTATACCAGGCTAAGCAACACGTATCCCGTTTCATTGTTAGAGCTGAAAGGGTCAGATTTTTCTGCAATTTAGTTTCCTGTTGATTATTGATAATCTTACTGTTCTGGCAATAATGTTTACGGCAGCACGCCATTGTTTAATTCTTTTAAGTCAGGAAACATGAATTTGGCTATTTTCAAGTGCAGAATTATTATTCAGTTCTGGGGTAGCGGAAGATGCTAGGAAGCCTGAAATTAAGTGGTGAGTACCTTTGTAAGCAAGCTAATTGCTTTTGATGCTGCTTCAATTTTAATTGTTCTGTTGTTGCCCTTAGGAAAGGCTATAATAGTATTAGAGTCTCCATTAGATCCCTTTTGTTCATCAGTTGGTCTTTGTGGACATCATTTTATCCACCTTTTTTTTCCTTGCATCTTGTTAATTTTGGTGCCTTCTGTGGTAATAAATATTTTCCTTTTTAGTTTTTTCTTTTCTTCAAATAATTGAAAGAAAATATATATTTCTCCTAAGACGAGTTGAACTAATCATTGATGGTGATCGCCTTTTATGCAGCTTATAAGAGGCTTGCACGGACTTACCACCCTGATGTAAACAAGTAAGCTGAATTTCAATCTGAAATGCACCCTGGCTTTATATATCCTAAATTCTCCTGAGTTTGCTGCCTGATGATTTTTTTTATTATTATTTTTATTATTGCTTCTATTTATCCTCATGCTTAAATATCATAGTTCGTTAAATCAGGTAGAAGTCTTCTATTCATCCTGGGTTCATAAATAAAACATCATTTCGTTTAAAAGAATCGAGTAGTATGGAAGCCCTTGAAACCATGTCCAAGAATTAAAGGTTGAAAGGTTAATAATGTGAAGATGGCTTTGAGTTTTTTGTTTTTATGGCATGGGAATTACGAATGGTTTGGTTATTCGGGTTTTAAGTTATGATACCCTTAGTAAACTACCTGCGTTTGTTCTATGGTAGAACTGATTTTTGTGATTTAATAGAAAAGAGAGGATACATGAGAAATTTAAATTTTATTCGTAAACTAATGGGAGTTCCTTTCACTTGTCAAAAGTTACAGCCTGTTGAAGTTAGAATCAGTTATTTTGGGTTAATGGCTATCTTTTGCTGGATATTTTTAGGTGTAGACATCATTTGTTCAAGATCCGGAAAGCATTTTTGTTTGGGTTGGCCGGTTGGTCCAACAAGTTAAGTAACTAAACTAAGCTCTGTTATTCCCATTAATATTGGTAAACTCAATACATAATAGTATAATGTACTAAATCACAAATAACAAGTCGTAAAACTTCCTAGCAAATCCAATCCTACAAATGATATCTAAGTCAACAACAACCCTGCTAAAACTATTACTATTAGCTGGAGGTATTTCTTTTCAGGGAGATTCTCATAATCTTATTCTATTACTATTAGTCTGTTGTCAATGTAGGTGTTTTTTTTTTTTTTTTTTTTTTTTTTTTTTTTTGTAAATTTTTAAATAGATGACACAGTGCATAATAGCTTCCTATTTTCTCACTTTTCATATTGTGTTTTCTTTCGTGCATAGGAATAAAAGTAGTTTGGAATATAGGAGTAAGGAGAGGAAGGGTAAGGCTGTAAGGTGAACGGGAAGAGAGTAAAAGAGAGATGGCGAAAATGGAGAATGGAGGAAAACATGGTTTCCCTCCTTAGAAAAGGAGAAGGCATTTCAACATGGGAAAGCTCTTTTACTCTTAAGAAAATTGTTTTACACTCCTTTGCAAACCAAACAAAGGAGATAGAAAATGGGAAATACCATATCGGGAAAGTTATTTACTACCAATCAAACAGAGCCTAAATAAACATTGTGGGTCTGTCAGGTGAAAAGGGTTGTCATTTTGGCCCAAGATCTTCTGGTGTTTAGATAAAAAATGGTTTCGATCACAACTTGTGTAAAACCAAATTGCTCGGTTGGGATGATTTTGATTATGACAAGTCTTGGTTGCTTATCCCAATTTTTGAAGAGAACTTGTCACGTTACTTGTAATCTATTGCATGATTTACATTTTGTTCTTACTTTCCTTTCTTGCTTTGGTTCAGCAAGTTTTTTTTTTTTTTTTGGCAACTCGCGTGTGTGCTGTATTCTACTCCTAGTGTAATAGTTTATTTTAGTAAATGGTTTAAAATGGTTCAAATTCACTAGTTTCTCCACTCTCCTGTTGCAGAGATCCAGGCAGAACAGCAGTTCAAGGAAATCAGTAATGCCTATGTAGTAGTATCTATTTTGTGCAGAACTGCGATATCTACATGGTCTGTTATTAACATCTATTGAGACCTTATGCAACCTGCAGGCTTATAGATGATGGAAGCGCTCCATATATGATAGGTATGGAGAAGATGGTCTTAAAGGTGGTGGTCCAAGCCAGGGGGTAAGCCTTTTTCTTAGTTACTTCATGAATTATCTGTCCTGGGTAGTCGAAACTGACATAAATGGTTTAAACACATTTATGACATGAAACTGCAGTAAACTACCTGAATTTGATTGAAAACTGGTAATTTTAATAGTTTTACCACTAAGCCATCCTAAAATTTACTAAGTCAAACATTGTTTGGTCATGCAAAACAAAATGCATCCACCCTGATCGTTCACATTGTCTCCTGTCTGTCATCTATTGCAGGGTTTCAGTAGCATCTTGATGAATTACTCAATAATTTTGACGGCATGGGTATGGGGGGAAACTTAGAAACGGATTTTCAGAGGGTGAGGATCGGCTTACACTCTTAGCTCAATTTCATAGAGCAGTAATTTGGAGTAGAGAAAGAGATCGAGATGACCAGACTCGAAGACTGTCCTGCTTGTAAAGGCTCAGGTGCCAAGCCAGGCTCTAGTCTAAAGTTTGCAGATCATGCAATGGCTATGGGCAGCTTATCTTCTTCAATGAAACACCTTTCGGTATGGTTCAGCAGACAGTCTCCTGTCCTGACTGTGACGGAATGGGTGAGAGCTGTACCCTTCAGTAAATGTCGTGGAGAAGGGAGAGTTAAAAACTCCAGAAAATAAAACGTAAAAGTCCCTGCAGGAGTGGATACTGGGAACAAACTAAGGTTTGAATTGAGGGCAATTCTTGGGAGAAAGGAGGTCCCCCAGGTGATCTGTTTGTTGTATTCTCGAAGTTCGTCGGATCCTGTTTTGAAAAGGAACGGAAATAATATCCACTTCAACTTGCAGATTTCCTACCTTGATGCATCTTGGGGACGACCGTAAAATTCCAACAGTCGATGGAATGTCTGATTTAAAGATTCCTCCTGGCACCCAACCTAATGTGACGTTGTTGATGGAAAAAGGGAATTCCTTTTGTAAAAGGAGGAATAGAGAGGTGACCATTAGTGAACGTGCAGTTTGAAATCCCAAAAAAGTGAATGGTAAAGAGAGGAAGCTCATCGAGGAGCTTGTCAGCATCGACAAGGCCAGAGTTCAGAGCAGCGCAAAATAGGTTCATTTTAGTGTAGTCTGGTTTTGGGAATTGGGATACTACCACAGTATTCATATAGGAAATGGAATCATACAGTATGTATGAATTTTCTTAAGCGGACCTGAAATAAAGGAACTACTCATAACCGTTCAGAGCTGACACATGAAGTGATTTGGATGCTATAATATGCGATGATGATAGGGTTCATTATGGTAATTTTCCTAATTCTGTTATTCTTGAAATTTATTGCCAGTCTTGGATATAATATTTGCGTGTGTACAATAACGATTTAGCTAATAGTTGTCACATCACCTCGAGTTGGTTGTGGATGTGGGGAGATATTGTTGCAAATTTTTGCATAATTAGCATTCCTGAGCTAGTTGAAGGGTAAAATGGTAAATTTGCTCATCGGTAGTCTTTCTTAGGGCATTTTTGTAATTTAATGAAGTTTTCAATGGCATTAATGTGAAAATGAGATATGCAAAGGGGCCCTTATTGTAATTTCACACGTGTTTTAGAAAATTGACAGCTGATGTCCATAATGTTTATGTATCTATCATCAATCAAGGAAAAGGTCCAACCGTCCCAATGTGTATGTTCAGTATGTGTCCAATTGCGCTGGCAATGAAAAAGGCATCCATGTTGTTTTTTTTTTTTTTTTTTTTTTTTTTTTTTTTTGTTTTACTTAATACATTCACTTTTTAAAATTTTTTAAGCGCAATTTAAAAATTAATATCGCGAATTTGGTATAATAAAAATATAAAATTATGTTTTGAAAAATATTTATCACGACGAACAAACAAGGTTTTATATGACTGTTTTTTTTTTAAGCATTATTAATAAAAATATTTTTAGAAAATGTTTTTCGTTATGCATTATAATAAAATGTGTCAAATTTATAATATGAACAATGTAAAACTTTAATGTACTAACTATTAAAGTTAATAAAGTACTTGTAATAAATGATGTTCACACTCCCATCTTTAGAGTTTTGTATAATGAGAAAATAAATTTTTTTTTCCGTGAAAAATTAGTTGCAATAAATATTTGTTAGTATTCACATATTACCCCTTGTTGCAATTAAATCATTAATTGAGGTAGTACTATCAAATATCTCTTAACGTGTAGAAAAAATTATTCATTAGATCTTATTAAAGTAACCTTGATTTTAAAAGTTAATACTAACATTTTATTCTTTATAAAACTATGTAAAAATCATATTGTTACCATTTGGGATTGCTAAATCTGAAAATTAAAATTTACCTTTAATAGGAAAGAGAATCAATACTTTAGGTCATTAGCAAGTATCATCTATGAAGTACGAAAACTGATACGATCTAGTTTCGACATTTTTAGATTCAAACGCTTAAAAACGCTACAAAATTCTTCGGAACATTTCTAAACTTAATTTAAATTTTGGAAGGTTTTCATACGAGGAACTTTATGCGATGTTCAATGAATCGTTTTTAGAAACTGTGTGACTTGTATAAAGCGTTTCCTAACGTCCATGAATCCCTCTCCCATGACGTCCATGGTCCTCCCATGACCTAGCTCACGACTCACGTGTATAAATTACGGGCATGTTCGGCAGACTAGCTGTAGCTGTTTGCTGTTGGCTTTGAGTAGCTGTTGGCTTTTGGGTAGCTGTGGGCTGTCAAAGAGTAGCTGTAGAGTTTAGCTGTTAATTTAGCTTTAATATATAAGTGTTCGGCAAAGGTAGCTGTTGGAAACATGAAGGCAGTTGTTTTATTATTATTATTATTATTATTATTATTATTATTATTATTATTATTATTATTATTATTATTATTATATATTTATTACTATCATTCATTATATTACTATATTATATTATCAAATAAGATTGAGTTTAGGATGGTGGTGCTTGTTGATTTTAAATATATTGCGTCGGATTATTTATCAATAAAATTGGCTTCAACCTTTCCATCAATAAAAAATTTGGAGGATATAAGTAAGATATATGAGGCATCAATAATATTTCATGAGAAGAGATGGAGTGGAGAGATTAGAGTCAAACAAAAATATGTAGGGAGTGTGAAAAATAAATAGAGAGAAAAAAAAGGGGTAAAAAATAATAAAAAATAAATAATAAAATATCTTTCATTGAAACTAGTTTAGGATTGCAACGCTATTTCTGTTAGCTCTCAAAAGCTACTCTACTACAACATACAATTTACTAGCTTTTATTTAAACACTACACACTACACACATACACTACACTCATAATTTCTAAGATAGTGTTTTGACTTGTTAAAAGTAAAAGCTACCTCAAAGTAGCACTGAACAACTCTACATATTTTTTTTTGAAATTTCCGAAATTCGAATACATTATTTTTGCTCTTTGAAATCTTGTTATTAGCTTTCTAGCCATTTGTAACTATCAAGGGTTTCCTTGATATGAGTGTTAACAGTAAATTATAATTTTTAGGTCATGTTTTTTTTTTTTTTTTTTTCTTTTTCTTAGAAATGTAGAGCTCCTTAAAGCGTGACTTTTTGCCTTCGTTTTCACTTTTGGAGGGCCTATTAGGCATGTCTCATTTTCTCCCTAAATTTCACCTACTTGCTTGTCTCAAGATATTCTTATACCTTTCAACCCAATAAGTTGTTTGTGGCCTTCTTTTGACAATTATTTGGGACCTTGAAATATCCGAAAGCCGTGAATTATAGCCTTTGATTTCAACTTTCGAAGGGATATCCACGATATGATTGTTTTTTGCTGAATATTTCTCCCATACGTTGAGAATGTATATGACCCTGGGCGTCCATGCTCGATTTCAGACTCTAAAAACTTGTTATTTTTCCTCTTTAAACATTTTTTTGGAAATAGGCATACTAGTCTCGCTCTCTCGAGACTCGTCTATAACATTTTGAACCATGAAAAGCACTCTGTCCTCATAGATCATAGAGCACATTGTAAATTTTCGGTACTATTTTTCCATAGTAATTTGGAACTAAGACTTTTTTGTTGTTGTTTTTTGTTGTTGTATTTTTCCAAAGTTTCTGAAAAGTGTGAATTATATCTTCATTTTCGGCTTCCCCCGACTGACTGGGCTCCATCTTATTTCCACCTGTATTCAGTAAACCGCGTATAGTATAGTAGGTGATTCCTAACACGCAACACACTCAATTTCAGCTAAACTATTATCCATTATTTGCGATTGTTTTATCCAAAGTACCTTTTCTTATCCTTTTGATTGTGTTTATGTGTGATTATCAAGTCACTGACCATTCATTCAGATTTTATGGTCCTAGTACTAGCTTTCCTCCTCTTTAAGTCACAAAGTTCTTATCAGTCATCTGGTTGGATTATTGGATTGAAAAAAACGTAGGGCTATTTACTTCAACTTAAAATCAGTTCAGTTCAGCTCTTCTTTTATTTTGCTATCATTAATCCTTCATAAAAACTTTCACTTCAGTTCAGCTGTTTTCAGTTGAAGTAAACGGGCCTGTAGTACCTGTATTTCGATGGCTGCCAAAAAAAAATTTGAACTCCCTTTAGATCGATTTATCATCGTACCTTGCTTACCGCTTGGTGGTTACTAGTTAGAACTTAAATTCAACGCTTCCAATCACCACTTGTTTCGGGTATGTATTTCCTCACTTCCCTCCCCTCTCACGTGGATAATAACATTGATCACTATTCATGTGAGAGGGAAGAAGTGTGGAAATATTTTGTTAATGTCGAAATCACCACATTTCCAATGTTCATTTGACATTTTTGGACTTTCCTACTACCCTATAATCGAGTACATGACATCTATGCTATGTTTTCATTTGGAACTTAAAATTAGTAAACTTTCTGTTTTTAGGTGTTAGGGAACCACAATGGCAAGGTGAAAATCGTTTTCTAGGATCTTTTGAAATCATGAGGAGAGTTTTAACCACTTGAGCCACTCCTCACCCTCTTTTTCAACAAGTACATAATGTATGAATATGTAAAATAAATATATGAGGATATTAGATTCGACTCATTTACTAAAATAATTTTTTTTTAATCATTACACTGTTTTAGTTATTACGGTTAAAGTAAACTTGAAGACCGTACAAGTAATGTAGCTAGTACAAAATACAGAGGTATTAAAGGGCCAAATACTAAAACCTAGGTAGATCTTATTATTTATTATTTAATTTTTTTTTTAACATGCAACTGTTATTACCTTTTATATATATAGCCATTACACATTTACATATTCCTATACACAAAATTAACTAGCCATAAGATATCTTCATAAAAAAAGTAGTGAATTGTGATGGCACCCAAAAAGCTATGTTGTTTGCATTCCTACACCATACAAGGCCACATAAACCCATGATCGAATAGCAAAACTCCTTCATTCCAAAGGCTTTCACATCACCATGGTACTAACCGAGTTTATTGTGGCTCGGTTGGCTGGTTCCTTGGCCAAGGAATCTCCCACCTACAAGGCCTCAATGACTTTAGTTTGAAACAATTCCAGATGGCTTGCCATCCCATAACAAACGCAGCGTATTTGACCTCCCTGAGATGGCAATTTCCCTACAAGGACAATTACCACAGGAGGCACTCAAAACTGTGTTAACGCGGCTTCTTGGTTATCTGATACCCCCTCCATATCCGCGATCATCTGCGACATTACTATGATGTTTGCAATTGGAGTTGCCAAAGAATTGGACATCCCTGTGTTGAGTTTGTGTACTACAAGTGCTTGTGGCATGCTAGGGTACATGCAATATGATGAGCTTATTAAAGGGATCCTTCCCTTTAAAGGTGTGGGTTTTATTTTGCTTAAAATCTTAATTACTCCGTAATTGAATGGCCAATTTACAAATTTCAATCCAATTTGTTTAATTGAATAACATCACTTTTGGTTCTTGGATTTGTTCTATTCAAGATAGTATTTCTAACTTCTAAGTTCATTTCAAGATATATTTCTAAGGCCTTGTTTACATTTGCTATATTTGTCAAAAACAATTGAATTGAATTGAATTGAACTAATTGAACCTGAGCGTTGAGGAACGAAACTAAAAGTTTTTAGTATTGATAATGAGTTTTTTTACTATGGATTATTAGAGTTATGATTTTTTACTATGATTATTGATTTTAACTATGAAATTGATGGATTGACTATGACTATTGATTAATTTAACTATAATTTTATTATGGATTAATGATTTTTTTTCTATGGAGTAATGACATAGTAATAATTTTGATATAAATCAAATAATAGTTATGAAACAAAAAAAATATATCTCATTATTGGTAGTTCATATTTTATGAAATAAAAATCGTTAATACATCTTCATATTTTTGTGAATGATAATCCGCACTTATGTGGTTATGATGATAATTAATGATAATTCACTCATATTTGTTTCACTCCATCAATGGTAGTTTCATAATATTTTTCGTGAAAATTATAACTAATAGATCTATATATATATATATATATATATATATATATATATATAAATGTAAGGAACAAATAAATCAGCAAAATAAAAGAAGAGCTGAGCTGAAATAAAATGAAACTAAAATAAACATGTCCTAGATTCTAATTAGATTTACTAAAATTTAAACTACTTTTGGCTTCTATTTTTAGATTTAACCTTTTGTAATTTGGTTTTGGACCTAAGTTTTGGCTAAATGTTTGGTTAGATTTGGAATCAATCATTACATTAAAAAAATAATGGAATTAATCATTATATTACGCTCACTAGATTATCCCTAAGTAAATGCTCCGATTTTCAATTGTTTTTAATGAACGAATATTTCTCAATTTCTCATTATATAAGAATTGTTGAGCAACTTAATAAGATGAAAGTGTTAAAGTGGTTCATATTACCCATTAGGGCATGTTTACTTCAACTTAAAATCCGTTCAGTTCAGTTCATCCCTTATTTTGCTATTCATTAATCCTTCACAAAAACTTTTAGTTTAGTTCAGTTCAGCTCAGTTGAAGTAAACAGGCCCTTATAGAAACCTATTTGGAAGGAGCAGTTGAGCTATATACCGCCAAATAGGTTTTCTTAACTCAAAAGCTGCCTTACAAACTGAAAAGCATTTGTTGTATCATTTAAATTCATTATGTTTTTGGTTTTTTTGGTAGATGAAAGCTGCCTTACAAATGGGTTTCTTGACAACCCAATTGACTGGGTTCCGGGACTAATCAAAGAAACAAGAATGAAGCACCTTCCTACATTTGTGCGATCCACGAATTTAGATGATACAATGTTCAATTACATGCGAGAAGTAGCAAGAAAGGCTTCAATGGTAAAAGGCTTGATTTTCAATACGTTTTATGAGCTAGAAACCGATGTTTTGGAGGAAATCAAGTCCAAGATACCGAATCTCTACACAATCGGCCCTCTTTCGCTACTCTCCGAACAAGTAATTGAACAAGAACATCTGTTACGTCTCCCTCTAAGGACAAATTTGTGGAAGGATGACATGAGTTGCATAGAATGGCTAGACAAAAGAAGTCCGAAATCAGTCATCTATGTTAATTATGGGAGCTTAGCTGTCTTAACTCCAGACCAAATAGAGGAGTTTGCATGGGGATTAGCAAACAGCAAGCACCCATTCTTGTGGGTGATTCGATCTGATATGGTTGAAAAAGGACAGACCATCATAACTGATGCCAAATATAGCACGGAGATCAAAGAACGAGGGTTGATTTCAGGTTGGTGCCCGCAAGAGAAGGTGCTTAAACACCCTTCAGTTGCTGTATTTTTGACACATTGTGGGTGGAATTCGATGTTGGAGAGTATGAGTCAAGGGGTGCCCATGATTTGCTGGCCATTCTTCTCAGAGCAGCAAACAAATTGTTTGTATGCATGTCAGGAGTGGAGGGTAGGGGTGGAAATGGAGGAAGCCAGTGTTGCGAGAGAGAAAGTCGAAGGAGTTGTGAGAGAAATGATGGAAGGCGAAAAGGGGATGGAATCGAAGGGAAAAGCCATGGAGTGGAAGCTCAAAGCAGAGGAGGCTACAAAACTTGGGTGCTCATCTCACAATAGTTTTGACAAGTTGTTGAATTGCCTCATGTAAATGGAGCCGTTGAAAAGATGACTACCGAAGTCATTACAAACTAGCTCAAAAAAATAAATAGCAATTCACATCGTTACAACTATTTAATGGAGTATAAACATTCAACAATTGATTTACATTTTTCTAATAATTAATGAATTGAAATTTTTTGTTTGCGACAAATTTAATTTAATTTGCCATATTGTTTTAAAATGTAATATATTATATTTATTAGTCTTCCAATATTTATCAAAAAAAATTGCTACTAGAAAATTCAACCCAAAAATCAATAAAAGGGCATGGAATGCTTAAAGATACATTTCAACATGACTTCAATAGCATTACACTTTTGATGAAGGCCATGAAAGCCAAACTGCAGAATTTTATTCAAAAAGTTCCATTACTACATTTGTATTCAACTTTGTGCTCTCTACATGAAAGTTAGCCCAAACTTTGCAATACTTGATCATAGCTTCAAATACTATTGAAGTTTTTGAATATTTATTTATTTATTTATTTATTATTATTTTTTTTGTTCGTTAATTTCATGTCGGGTCACAAGGTCAGGGTGCGTCATTTTTAGTACGCTAAAGTTAAAAATTGAGTGAACTTGTATCGTCTTATGTTGGCTCATATACGAGATGAACCCCGACCCATTAACTCTAACCCGATCCATTTAACAATTGATAATTATGATGTGTCGTGTCAACTGTGTACTTCATTAGGTTAACAACCTTGACTCAAACATGTTAATATTAGGTCGAGTTTTTGTTGGGTTAACAAATCATTCTTAATTTAACATCGGACAAAAAATTGCCATTTCTTTTGTGGAAAAAAGAAAACGTTCTTTGAGATATGCCATGAGCGATGAGCCCATGATGTCAAAAGGATAAAAATACCAACATATACAGTTTACACCGTAAAAGGAAGAAAGAGAAAAAGAAAAACATGTGATAATGAAAAATAGAGATCACTCTCAATACACCACTTTGGCACAAACCTTAAAAAATTGAAGGCGTAAATGAGCGAATTAATCAAAATAATTTTAGCACCAAAAAAATAATTACCTATTGCTTGTGTTAGAAAATTATTTCGATTAATTCATTTGTTTCTGCTTACAAGTCTTACTTTTAATGCATGTCAAAATGGTATTTTATGAACAATAGGGAGTGGATAAAATATAATATATTGAAAAAGAAAAAGACATTTAATCTAAGGTATCCACTTTTAACAATTGTTACATCGATAATGAATCGAAAGCAATTTTTCTTATCAGTCTTAATAATTGGCCTCGAGTGTGTGATTGAGAATTTGAGACCTATTTGACAACTGACCATTCATTCAGATTTACGTGTCCTAATATTAGTCTCCCACCCTTTTAAGTCATAAGTTCTTATCAGGCATTTGGATTTCTGGATTAGATGGCTCAAAAAAAAAAAAAAAGAACCCTGTACTATGCTATTTTTACATTGTGCCTCTGAAGTATTGGGTTTTCTATACTGTGTCCTCCTAAATTAAAACTTCCACGTGGTACCCCTAAGGTTCAATTATTTACTATGCCATAACCTTGTACTTAAACAAATATTAAATTGTATGAAACATAGTGCTCATAGTGCACTTTAATTACAAGGAAAATTGTAAGAGTATGGGCTATGAACAGAAGCGTATGAGCCATCAAATTGAGATTAAAATTGTGACATTTTTAACAAAAAGGTCATGGTTTAGTCACTTAATGAAACTTAGGAACACCATGTGAAAGTTTTAATTTGGGAGGGCACAATGTAGAAAACTCAATACTCCGGGGGCACCATGTAGAAAAACCTAAATAAAAATAAAAATTATACAAAGTATTTATATTTAATTTTGTATCTTGGCTTGGTGGACTGGTGGTTAGAATGTAAACTCCAACGTTTCCAAAAGCTTCATTTGTATATTCAATTCAATTTATATAATTTGGTATGGTAACATTTTCAATTCAAATTTGTAAATACGTGACAATTCTGATATACTGTTTAGACATTGAAAAGTTTTACTTCACTCATATTTTTTGGGTCCTAACAATTGTCCTTGTGAAAATTTCTAATAATTGCAGCAATTATCTAGTTGCTTTATTAGAATGTCTTTTCTTTCTATCACTCTCCTCACAAGTTTTTTTTTTTCTCTCTCCATCTTTTTTCACTTTGAAAACATAATTCATCTACATAATTGTTCATTGTGAACCAATTTGTTGCGACTAAAATGTATAACTACTATGACAACCACCTTCAAAACCCAAAACCATTGTAATCATCATTCCTGAACCATAAAGTGGATACTTTCACAGTTTCTGAAACTGCCTCTTAACCAACCCGTGAAAACCACAACTATAACTATCACATTTTACAGCACCACAAAAACCACCAACTATCACCTCGTTTAACCACAATGAAATCACCACTAAACGACAAATTTACAACCACCATCTATAACTACCATCTATAAATGGTCATAAACAACATTCCTAAAATCACAACCATCTATGAACTCACCTAAATCAAGACGAAGGGACCATGTGGTTAATACCCTTAGAGATTTTATGAAGAAAACCTCTTATTTTTAAACTCATCATAAGCTCTATTCACCTAAAAAAAAAATCTTGCTACAGAGCCCGCAAAGGAGTTGTGGATACTGCTGTACGAACACCAGATAAAAAAATTATCCTTCAAAATGTGTAATTTATACACTTCTTCAATAAATTATTAATTATTACCTCCATATCAAAATAGTTGCAACAAAGAAGTATTATTTGTGAATATTAAAAAATAGTTTGTTGCAATTATTATTTTGTTACAGAGTTAGAATTACTCTATTGACTCCTTGAGTACCCCCTTTATGTAGTTATTACATATTCAATCCACACAAAGCTAGCTTAAGATTTATCCTCATAAACAAAGTACTAGTGAATGGTGATGGCACCCAAAAAGCCTCATGTTGTTTGCATTCCTGCACCATTTCAAGGCCACATAAACCCCATGATGGCACTAGCAAAACTCCTTCATTCCAGGGGCTTTCAAATCACCATGGTACTATCTGAGTTCGTTGTGGCTCAACTAGCTACTTCCTTGGCTACAGAATCTCCCATCCTAAAAGACCTCAATGACTTTGGCTTCGAAACATTTCCCGATGGGCGATGGCTTGCCAGCCCATAACAAACGTGGTGTAACTGACTTCTCAGAGCTGGTAATTTCCCTACAAGGAGAGGTACCAAAAGAGGCACTCAAAACCATCTTAATGCGGCTTCTTGGACCACCTGATATCCCCTCCATATCGGCTATTATCTCTGATATTACTATGCCGTTTGCAGTTGGAGTTGCCAGAGAGTTAGACATCCCTGTGTGGAGTTTGTGTACTACAAGTGCTTGCGGCATGCTAGGGTATATGCAATTTGATGAGCTTATCAAAAGGGGTCTCTTCCCTTTAAAAGGTGCGTGCTTTTTTCTTACCATTATTTATGTTTGGTTTATTGGTTAAATCAAGTTTGGAACCTTATATATTTATTTTTTTGGATAACAATCACTATGTAGTTTTGGTATTTTGTTTCTTTTCTAGATTTACATTTACTTGAAGATTTTACTGCTTAATTTTTATTTTCGTTGCAATTTGGCTTTGATCCTACAGTTTGGCTCAATTTTATGGTTGGGATTGATGATTATATTACACTCATTCATCTGACACAATTGTGATTACTTCTAAAATTTTCTAAACTTCCTTTCACCAGTAGCTAATAGGTTGAGTAATAGGGTTTAATGACTTCACTAGCTTTTCTTTTTTGCCTGAAAAATTAAACTAAAGGTCAATTCTAACAATGTATGAATCAGCTTCCAAAAATATGCGCACATTTTAAAGTAGCTAGTTTCGAACAAAAATGATGAAAAAAGAAAAAAGCTAGTTTTCTTCGCAAAAACTGACAAAACTAAGATAGTTCACTAAATAAATCACATCAAATCAAAAATTTAAGACTAGATCAGAAAATTTCAGATCAGATTAGATAAGATGAACTGAATATAGCTTCAACTCGAATCATATTTTCATTCCAAGTTTTGACAAAAAACTAACATATGATGTTATACATGGTTTTTAATATAAAAGTTTAATTTCAAAATCTATTTCATAAGTTAATATGCTTATGATGAAAGGTGGAAGATCTGATCTGATATCTTTAGATTGTCAAATACTCTGTCCATATTCATATACAAAGAAAATGAAGAATAATAATCACTTTTTGTTTGTTTTGACTAATTCCTCAATGACCGTTCAATTTATTGTCTACTTTTCATTCAAATGCTGCTTCCAAACAGAAGATAAAAGTACTAATGGGTTTTACTCAATGGATTTTTTTTGGTAGATGAAAGCTGCCTTACAAATGGGTTTCTTGACACCCCAATTGACTGGGTTCCAGGACTAATCAAAGAAACAAGAATGAAGCACCTTCCAACATTTGTGCAATCCACGAATTTAGATGATTCAGTGTTTAATTACATGCGAGAGGCATTAAGAAAGACTTCAACAGCTAAAGGCTTGATTTTCAATACATTTTATGAGCTCGAAAGCGATGTTTTGGAGGAAATCAAGACAAAGATAACGAATCTTTATACAATTGGCCCTCTCTCATTGCACTGCAAACAAGAAAATGGACAAGAAATTCTCCCTCTAAGGACGAATTTGTTGGAGGAAGACGCGAGTTGTTTGGAATGGCTAGACAAAAGAAGTCCGAAATCGCTCATCTATGTTAATTTTGGGAGCTTAGCTGTATTGACTCCGGGCCAAATAGAGGAGATTGCATGGGGATTAGCAAACAGCAAGCACCCCTTCTTATGGGTGCTCCGATCCGATCTAGTTGAAAAAGGCTGGGGAATTGTAACCGACGCCAAATATGAGGAGGAGATCAAAGAACGAGGGTTGATTTCAGGTTGGTGCCCGCAGAAGACGGTGCTTAAACACCCTTCAGTTGCCGTGTTTTTGACGCATTGTGGATGGAATTCAACCTTTGAGAGTATGAGTGAAGGGGTGCCAATGATTTGCTGGCCATTCTTCTCAGAGCAGCAAACAAATTGTTTGTATGCATGTCAGGAGTGGAGGGTTGGGGTGGAGATGAAGGAAGGCAGTGTTGCAAGAGAGACAGTCGAAAGAGTTGTGAGAGAAATGATGGAAGGCGAAAAGGGGAAGGAATTGAAGGGAAAAGCCAAGGAGTGGAAGATCAAAGCAGAGGAGGCTACAAAACTTGGTGGTTCGTCTCACAAAAGTTTTGACAAGTTAGTGAATTGCCTTATGTAAAACTGTCAAAGAAGAATCATTGTCAAAGTCTATTTCAAATGTTCCAAAATATTTGTTTCATTTAAGTAAATTTTATGATTGTGATGTATAGAACTTGAAATGATGCTTTACTAAAATGCAAAGAGATCAGTTAGTCACAGCTTATAAAAGAGCAACAAAAGTGATAAAACTTAATACCTCAAATCAAGATGAGGATTGAAACATTGCAATGGCTGTCATGTTAAGGAAGCCATCATAGATTTTTGAAGTTGAAAGTCGGCCTGAAATCATTGCTGATCAAATACAAATACGAGGATATCCACAATATATCAAGATGAGAACAATGCAACAGGAGCTTCTGTAAACGTTAATTGATCCCAAGGTGAAAAACATTAGGAAAATTGGCTTCAACAACACAAGATATGAGAGAAGTCTAGAGAACAACAATAAACTTATATGTGAGTGAAACACTAAATTAAAGGCCTTGAGGGTAGGAGCTCAAAGTTTCATAAATAACATTTGAGTAGGAGATCCCTACCAGGAAAAGTAGAAATACTCAATTTTCTATTATCAACTTAAATCAATTTTGGATTAGCTTGATTTCAAGTTGAGAAACTGATGCACTATAAGTTTTGCTAATCGTATGATGTTCCATATAATTATCCAGATGAAAAGGGAAAACATTCGGAAAAAAAATTGGGACATCTAATGAAAAATGTACGTTCCAAATTTTTTTGGTACTACATTGCTACTCTAGGTCATATTATATTAATATATGTTTTCCCACCGAGTAGTTACGTTCAACCACTTTCAAGTTGTGATTTATTCGAGGTCAGATCAAGTGGATTCAGGTTAATTTATTCGAATCCCTTGCCTCTCTTTTTTTCCATGCTACACTACCTACTGCCTTATTCCTTTAACTGCTAATCTTATGTGTATTTCCTAATCTACCTTTATATTAACCCTTCAATACATTAAATACCTTCAATACACCCTATCCAAGTGTGGCATTAAAGAAAGGGTTTTAAATTTAGTCACCATGAATCAACAAGCAACCAAAAATTAGCTTTAGCTACACAAATACCTGACAGCATTCCACAAGGAAATCCATAAATAGGTGCATCATTTGAATCAGATGTTGCGGCGCAGAAGTCTGTACAAAATGCTTTTCACAATTCAACCAGGAACTAGCTGCAGACACAGCATCTTTAACATTAGGAAGGAAAGATCACAAAAATTTACTGAGGTCCTTTAAAACACAAGCAATTAACACTATTAGATCACACAACACATTATTATAAACAATGAGAGGAAAGACATAAGACAATATCGCAGAAGAATGATTATATGTTGATTAATATCGTTGAATATCAAATCACAGTTACGAGTACAATGTAAAGTATCTTACTAAACAAGGGTCGGTCCAGAAATATAATCAACGGAGATACAAATCACAAATCAGAATACTTGAAGGCAGAACAATGTAAGAGTTACTAAATAGGGGAAGTCAAAAAATGTTGGTTTATGCAACTCTTAGATTAAAATCAGCGACATTGAATCACACATCACATTATTATAAACCCTGAGAGGGAAGACATGAGACCAAATTGCAGAAGATTGAGAGTATGTTGGCTCATGCCACATTGCCACCACTCATTAATAAATAGAGATCAAAAAATAAATCCGAGCACCTAATGAGAGCAGAACAATGAAAAGTATTTTACTAAGCAAGGGTCAATCCAGAATTATAATTCAACATGAAACCAGCACAAAATCGAATCCATAAGTTAGTACACAATATACTTTATTTAAATCATGGGATTTCAAATTTTAAACATTTTCACAAAGGAATGAATATTAAAAATAAAATAATAATGGAACTATTGTCATTCAAAATTCCAGAAATAAAGCGAGATGGGGCAGCAAAGAACACAATACTGAAAAATAAACCAACATGGGACTAGTGGGAATCATATTTTCGGGCATATAGCAACAGAGGGAGGATATGAAACCAACCGTACTGAAGTTTAAAGGAATGTTATTAGTTCATGCCACTCATAATTTTAATATCAAGTATTCAAAGAAAAATCCTAAAATAAAATCTAACAAGGGGCCATTGGAAATCAAATTTTCAGATATATAACTATACAGTGGTCAATCACAATAATATGAGATAGCAGACATGAGACCAACTTGCAAAAGATTGATGTATGTTGATTAATGCAGCTCTTTAATAAATACGACGATGGTTGTGATCTAAGAAACTTGAAAAATACAATCCAGACGACAAAATACAGAGTAGAGGAACATTCAATATACATTTTATATCTCAGCCATTTGTTTAGAATATCTAACCTGAGCCACTCATCAAATGCTGAAATTTTTCCAATTCTAGCAGCAACAATCCCCTTATGAGGCAATTCCCATGGCTTCGCCGCTTTGTCGTAACACATATGAGTTATGCTTCCATTCCGCACCTTATTCCTTGTTTTCAAGCATCTTTGTACATATGGGGAAGGCTGATCTACACTCGTCCTAATTTGGGAAAAGCTTAACGCCCAATAACAATTACGTAGATAAACATTATCATGGTGGTCATTTTAAGAAAGTCATCATAAACGATCACATACAAGTACAAGGATATCCAGTCTCAATCTACAAGATAAAAGATTGAAAGACAATGCAACAAGGGGATCTGCAAATGTTAACTGATCCATAAGTTTCTACCGGAATTTGTTTGAAAGAAAGGCAGAGAAAAGAATAAACCCAATAGATATAAAATGCGACGCTAACAGGAAATAAAAATCATCAATGGACGCCACCAAAAAGGGGAGCTTGATGAATTACTTCTTGAGATTATAAACAGATATGTATGTCCATATGCCATGCTGCCTCATTAGTCAGAGTCGTCCCACTCTATACTGTCAGAGTCACTGTCAGTATATTCTGATGAAGCTTCCGGAACCTTCAAAATAGATTACGAAACAAGATAAACATTCAACCCACCAATCTACTACCTTTAAGATGCAGCACCATTTAAGCAGTTTATCTTCTATTTATTTTTTATTGTCCTATAAGAATAAAGATGGTTCATGTATTTGAATAAGAATCAAACTAGAGAAATAAGATGTCAACAACCAGTAGTTGAATGTAGGATCACATTAAAAATGAAAAAAGTACATCGGGCTCTTAAATCAAGACAATTAATCATAACTCTCTATATACACAAAAAGGTAGTTTATGGTACTTAAATTATTGAAAAACCGATAATTAGAATAAACTACAGAATACGTTCAAAACTTCATAACAATTCTGGGCATCCAAGCCCCCTTCAAACTCACACACACTCACTTATAAGTAAAAGTTCACAACACACAACGCAACAAAGAATGCAAAATGATAAGTGAACTGGCATTAGAAAACTCAGATAATTGCTTTTAAAAAGTATTTAATGAAGCCTCCCTCCAAAGTAGGATTTGTACTGGGTTGTTCTATACTTTCTATATAACCCCCACTCCAGTAGTTAACTTCACCCATCCAGACTAAATACCCTTGCCAATTCAAGGGGAAATCTGCTAAAAAGAACAACAAAATAAATAATGATGTTTCTTGCGATAGTTTTCATTTAAAAGTATTTGTTAACATTCAAGAAGAACATAAGGCTAGGTGATGAATGGGAAAGTATATGGGTCTGTAGGAAACAGAGGTGAATAACACTTCAGCACACAATGAATAAAAGCAATGTACTGGCCATAAAACTGATAAAAGTACATTAAAGCTTGTACGCAACTAATAGATACGAAATATGGGGATAACACAACTGGAAGACAGATACCTGGGTCCTAGAGACATTGATGTTCTGATGAGAGATCCCTCTGCGCGAAGAATCGGTTTGTGGGTTGTTCATCATCACTCCAAACTTGGTTAGCAAGGAAGTAACTTGTTGAAGTTGGAATTGCAACCCCTCCATCTGCTTGGACTGCATTTGCAGCTGTTGAGACTGCATTTTCAATTGCTGAGATTGCATTTGAATCCGGGCTTGCATAAGTTCATTGGTCTCATTCATAGCTTCCATTGCAAAGTTCAACCTCTCCACTTCTGATGAGTTATCTAATACTGAGTAATCACTTCTTTTTCCTTCTGCTTTAACACCCAAATACTTATTTCGAGTGACAGACCCTTTTTCTTTGGAAGTATCAGATGCCATATATCCTCTATTCCTTAATTCTCCTTCAACCCCAAATATTTTGTTCTTGTTGGCTCCAAATCCGTACCCAATGGGTCGCTGCAGATATCTCTCATCATCTGAATACATAAGTTCATTAAAAACCTGATTCTCAATGGCAGCACGCTTAGCAGGAGAAGAGGTGGAACCGCGTTGAGCAACTATGGCTGCAGCAGCATCCTATTAAAACAGTAAAATAATTACCATAAAGTTGGGAAGTTATCCAAATAGTCATTCCATATATCATGAAACTCAGAAAGTCATGAGTGTAGCACAGCATTAGATATCCTTAGAAAATAGGCATCTCATACCACACTGTACTACCTATATGACTGGCTAAGTCTCTATAATAGTGATTTAGACAAATTCATGAAACTTATAATAGCAATGGCATAAATAAGCACTACAGCCATTGCCCAATGCCCATTAGTTTCAAAAGTTTCCACCAACCGACTTCATGAAGATAATCTGATGCACAGATGCCAAACCCAAATATTTCACCATTGACACATTACGACAAATACTCTTGAAAATATAGAAATGTGCCTGAAAAGCCCCCAAAACTAAATAAAAGTCATCAACAAAATCATAGAGGCCACCCAACTATATCATGCATAGTAAAGGGCATTTACCAGTGTTGCACACCAAAAATGAAAAGCACTTTAAGGTTTTACTTTTCTTGCCTCACCAATCAAAGTTGGACCTGCTGAGAGATGATGATTAGAGATTATAAATAAGCTCAATAGACTTGTTACTATGATCCAGCTTACTTTGTCTACCAGCTAGTAAATAAAAAAATAATGCTATTTTGGTTCCACAATGAATAGGCATTGTGGGTAAAGCTTTTAGAGAGATAAAGTTAACACAAGACTTAAGGCTATGAGTCTTCACCGCACTCTCAGGAACTTATATATTCTTGAATTTTGATGGAATCGGGCTAGACATTAATTGTTTACCCAACAGCCAACATATTTAATTGATAATCAAACAAGATCTCATATGATAGGATTTCTCTTTTTGTAAATTGGACTTAAAAAAAGTCAAAGTTTACATCCAACTTCGAATCAATCCAAAAACTGGTATCACTAGTCACTACCAAACAATATCGTATGCACAACCAACAGTAAGGTATCTCATCTAGGGTAAATAGTGTCCCTTCATCCAAAAAGCAGCAAAGAAGATCTCAAAGCGGGATCCTAGGTGTAGAGTGTAGACCAATCATAATAGAAAACTAGGTGTTACTCCTCCACTGTCCTAACATTAGTTGTCACACCTCAATGCATATCCATAACTAAGTCAATATACTTACAAGGCACACCTCTAATCGTCATTGTCCACCAAAGCACATCTCTTGGTATCTTTTCCGCATCAATAAAAAAATATGCATTCTTGCCCAACAGTACTCCATCATTTGCCTCAAAAGATGGATAGATGGATGGATGGATCTAGTGGTAGATTGTCTAGGTCTCAAACCCAAATTGGCTCTCCGAAACATTTATCCATTTCCTCTATCTATGTTCCATCAATCTCTCCCACAATCTCATGATGTGACTCATACGCCTTTCCCCCCTTTAGTTTGAGCAACCTTGTGCAACCACTTTGTTCTTATAAAGAAGCTAGGTTACCTATGAAAGGGTGCAAAGACGGGTATGATATGGGAGCGGGTACGGGATAAGACGAAATTTTTCTGTAGGATATGGGTTATTGGGTTCAGTAAAATATATTTAAAAAAAAATGGAACTTTTTATATAATGTACCTAACACTTACTTAAAATTCAAACAAGTAAATTACAACAAAACAAATCTTCAAAGATTAGTCGACTACTTTAAAGGTTCACTGCAACCGACTGACCGTTACACTACCGAGTTACTAGAGATGAATAGATCACATGATTCCATGATTGGTAGTGAGGCATCAAAAAAGTGAATTAAACAATTGAAAGGTTAAATAGGATAGACAAGTAGTAGTACACAACTAGAAAGCCAAAAAATAATAATAATAATAATAATAAATAAATAAATAAATAACAAATGTTTTAAAATATATATTGGCCCAAAAACATAGGAAATGGCTCGTTTAATACCATATGTGTCGTACCCAAGCCGTACCTGCCGTACACATTCTTTTTCGGGGAAAAACTAAATGCGATTTTTTGGGATGTCGACACACAAAATACCAGTTTTACTGTGTTTGTGCTTCTAAGTAAATAAGTACCAAAGTGCTTTTTCTTCAATCTTATGGTAGGATAAAATTTAGCCAATCTTGTTCATCCTCTGAATCTTGTTTAAAACTTTATTTAACCAATTCATCCTAACCTCTCAAAACAATTCCACGGCTTAGTAGGTTACAATCTACTCAACTACTCTCTTTGATTGCATTCTTTTCAAAGCTTTCTCAGCTTCAATCTTCAAGCTTCTAAAATCTCAATAGAGAAACATTCACTTGAAATCCATTAAACAAAACATCAAAGTAATCTCTCCAAATAACCTTGGTCTCTTCATCTAGAGCAAGGTTCCTCTGATTTTTGTTTGTTGTAACAAATGCAAGAAAGATTAAAGTAAAGAATAACAAGAACACGGTGATCTAACGTGGTTCACCAATAATGTGTTGGCTACATCCTCAGGCACAGGAGAAGGTATATTTTAAAAATGAGGAATTTCGGAATACATAATTTCACTATAGGTTAACGAATATGGAGTACATATAGAAGTATAGAATTCCACAAACCCTAACAATAAAAAGCCCAAAAATAGGCCCAAAATAGATAACCATTGCCTAATATATGAATAGAAAAACTACCATGATTGGATTGTGAAGTGAGGGCTAAAACATGTTCTTACATTGTCCTTTTTACACTTTATCATACTTTCGATCCAATGGCATCCCTTATCTCCGCAAGTAAGGCTATAAATCTTTGTTTCACCATCCCTTGTGACAAGCTTGTCACAAGCTTGCTATTTGTAAACAACTTTGCACAAAGCATCTTGAACCATTTCTTTGGCTTTGCTTTTAGCATCTTTATACTTATTAAGTAGACTTAGGATCTAGCTCAAACTCAACCGTCCAGTGGTAGAGGAGAAGGTATAATTTAGATTTCAGAATACATAATTTCACTATAGGTTACCAAATATGGAGTACATATAGAAGTATAGAACTCCACAAACCCTAATACTAAAAAGCTCAAAAATAGGCCCAAAATAAATAACCATTGCCTAATACATAAATAGCAAGACTACCGTGATTAGACTGAGAAGTGAGAGATAAAACATATTTTTACATCGTCCTTTTTACATTTTATCATACTTTCAATCCAATGGCATCCATTATCTCCTATAAGTAACTCTATAAATCTTTGTTTCACCATCCCTTGTGATAAGCTTGCTATTTGTGAACAGCTTTTCACAAAGCATCTTGAACCATTTCTCTGGCTTTGTCTTTAGCATCTTTATACTTGTTAAGTAGACTTAGGATCTAGCTCAAACTCAACCGTCCAATCCTCTCCATAAAGCCTTATCTCTTCTTATTAGGACCATATTTTTGAATTTTAAGAAAAGGAGGTCATAGTTGAGTAACCATGCTTTGCACGAGTATAGCCTTGTAGTTAAGACAACTAGCTCAATCCAACATCCGTGCCAAAAATATGTCTACTAGAGACCCATATAATCCACTTTGGAAAGTTACCAATGGATGTCTTACTTCTTGAACCAACAACAACCCATGGTTCAAGTTATTTGCAATAATTAAAGTTGCACGTCCTTCTGGACAATTTTTCAATGACACTAGAGAAGTGGGACAAGTGATTAGGAAGGAGAGAGAAGAAATCAAGAAAAGGGCATAACAAATTAGCGAAGTAAGGACAATGTTACTTTAATTGGGGATACTATGTTAATTTTAGGATTTTTTTGTCATATTATACCTTTAAAAAATTTACTTTTTTTGGCAAATACAAACCTTTTTAAACCTTTTTTGTAAAAACACACCCAAAGTTACAGAATAAAAAAATTACAAACACACAACTTAGTGGTGTTTTTTAGCATTGAACTAGTTTGAACGTTGGAACTATACTACTCACACCCTTTTCAAATGCGTCTTCGATTCCCCACAAGTTCCTCCAATTTTTTACCCTAATTCGCTCTATCAATTATTCCATATCTATTAAATCTACCCCTTCATTCATTCATTTGTATTCCTTGAAGGCTTCTCAGCCCATTCAATCATTCATCTGCATTCCTCTACAATTGAGGATTCGTTGCTTTTTCTTCATCTAGGCAATATCTCCCTAAATTCCTTCTTCAACCCAAGTTCAGCAACCTAAATCAACATCAAATTCACCCCTCCCCCTCCCCATAAAAAAAGAGCAAACAAAAGAGAGTAATAAGCAAGGAATACCTCAATTAATAGACTAATTGACACTACGACGAAGATGGAAGAAGTAAAACAAGAAAACAATGATCAATGTGAACACAATTGATCCAAAAAACATCATTGCTTCATACAATTTCATGGCTTTTGTATTACTACCACCATTTTTGCTTGTATGTATAATTGTAAGTAAGTGCAACACCTTGCTTCCGCATTTTCAGCCGACATTTTATAGTAGAAATTGTAGCCTTCCCCTTTAATCAAAGCGGTAGAAAATTAGATATTATAACCTTACTCTTCCTTTTACTTGATGGCCCATAGATGAACGAGAGAAAGAGAAAGAAATGTAGAGGGTGAAGTTTGGTGACAATAGAAGATGAATTTTATCAATGTATTAGGATGGAGGATGAATTTGTTGTTGGTTTGGTGAGGATGAATCAAATTGCTTTGTGAGAACGAATCTTAGTTTTAAAAGACGAGAAGCACACCAAGGCACGCCTTATACGCCTCAACAAAATTTTAAAAAAATCCCAGAAAACACTAGAGGTGCGTTCTGAAGCCCCAACGTCTGCGCTTTTAAAACTAAGGAATATCACTAATGGAGAGTGTTGAGGTGTAATTATAAAAAAAGGGGTGCAACAAGTACAATTCCATCGGTCACAATTTTTTTTCACTTTGGATGCGTTCATACAAGGAACATTTTAAAAGGTGTGTTTCCCCAAAATAATAATAATAATCATCATCATCATTATTATTATTATTATTAACAAAATATATAGATTAAAAAATATAAAAAAACTTGCTACAAAAGGAAAAAAGTTAGTGTTGCAAAAAATGTTAACCTTCCTAATATGAAAAGTGTTGTAAATAACCAAATCGTAGGTAGTATACATCGAGTCAAACAACCACACAAAATCAAAAATGATTTTCCACTTTCATTCCTTACTCTATAACCAAAACATCCATGGACTCTTTCGAAGACTATGGGTGATCAGTGACTGCCATCCTTGAGATAGCTTGGCTAACATCCTTATCCTAGTAAAATTGGCAATTAATGGCTTCCTCAAGTCGTGTTGAGATGTGTGAGCACTAAAGTTAAAAATTAAAATCTATCCACAACAATTTAGTTTACCACCATTTCTATAGACCGCAATACATCATTGATTAATCGAACATCCATGATTATACCTATTCCATTTCTCTTCTTGACTTGTCCCGATTGCCACAATTTATAACCCCAAGACCTATTAACTTAAGCTTCTTTTCCACCCAATTAGCCTCTTGCACAGACAAAATGTTAGTATTTCTCGTCCTAATCACTTCAACCAAATTGTCTAACTTTCTAATAAGAGAATTCACATCCTAAGAAACTATGCGTAACTTAGTCTCCATGCTTTTCCTTGATTTCCCTTTCCTTAAACCTAGAAGCCCTTGCAATTTGCAATTTCACACCAAACTCGTAGAATGTGGCTCACCACTTCAATACGACAACCTAGCAATTTGCACATACTTATAACTGCATCCACATCATACTAATTCATGCTCATGGATGTGATGAAATTTGATGTTTGTTGTCATAGGCCAACCAACAATATGGATTAAAATACGTTACAACACTTATCTTGATTCAAGTGTCAAAAGGGAAGAGGCAATGAAACAACAATAATAATTTAGGTGCAGCAAAAAAGTAGAAAGAAGGTGAAACAAATTACAACAGACCCAACATTTTTTGACAAGTCTAACCCCTTAATTAGTCCTTTTTTCTATATGGTCAGTTCGAAGATTTTCTTTTACAGACTTCAGGAAATCCTTCTTCACCCTCTTAGATATAAAAATAAAAAAAGCAATATTGTTTGCCATACCATGGCAGTGACCTTTTATGTTCCAGTCTGTGATAGACATAATAATTAATCCATACCAAGAATTCTTTGGATGAGTCCTCCACATAAGTTCCATCTTTTCTTAAATGAGTTCGAGCAAACCACTCCAATGCTCCAGGTTCTCTTCCATGTGTCTTCTCCTAAAAGTACTCAAAGTAGTACCAATAAGTTAAGCAAATGGAAGATGTAACAATTTTATCGCTGTTGCTTCCTTATATTAATGATGCAAATATTGTATAGTAACTTACAAATTCATCTCTCATCCGAGCAAAGCTCTTGGCACCTGTAGTGTGAATATGTGATTGAAGAGCTCGTGCTTCCTTTCCTTTGGTAGATAAGAACTGCATAAAAGATACTAGTAACAATCACTATGCATATAACAGAGAAATAAAAGCAGTTATAACTCCGCTACTGGATATAAAGGCTTAGTGAGAATAAAACACAGTGGCAATGATAAAAATACATACGACACCTGGCACTTCTCTGAAAACCAGTATTGTACAAGTTTGATCCACTGGCTTGGATCCACTCCTTTTGGCACAATGCTGGCAATTTCTTCTTGCGTTCTGTCAGGTTTTTTGTATAGTAGTTTGAGTTCATGTCTATACGACCTCCATTTCTTTCCCACGTGTTTCAGAATGCTTTTGTCAATCTCTTCTCGAGGAGGAAGTAGAAATTTTTCCTAGATCCACAAGCCAAATGAAAGCAACAAAGGTGAGATAAGTCAATTAATGCTTTAAAGTAAGAGAATGTTATACTAAGACAGCCTACCCGAATCAAGTTTATAACGTCAGCCTTGCAACTTTTATCCACCTTATGCCAGTTTACTTCACCAATAGGACACAACTCTCCATTCTTTGCTACATCCCCTAGGAACCTAACAAGCACATGACCCCCTTTCCTCACTGGTTGATCTAATGAATTAACAGGAACCACAAACTTCACGCCAGGTTGAAGAGACCAAACATGTCGAGGAAGGATTCTTCCTCCCTTCTTCCCACGTCTACCTTCTGCATCTGTTTACAATATAAATTACAACTCGTCATATAAAAGAAATTTTCCATATCTACATGTATTTACATAAACCAACTTTATGCTACTTCAAATAATATGATTACTTTCTACTTCAATTAAACCAAGTGTACAATTTAAGTTGCCTTTTATGGGTTATATATTAGTTTGAAACTGCTCCAATTACATGATATCTACGAACAATCAAACCAGGTATAGTTTTGAGAAGCAAATGCTTATAGTATCCTTCTTGCCTGAACATAAAAATAAATTGGCAGATGTTCTTCCTAGTGGGATTTTAAACAAGGTTTTTATTTTAAGTGTATAACCACAAAGTCACAAGACTACTCACAACAAATATCGTGGAAAAGATGGATCAAACGATTGAGGCAACTAGAGAGCCTGAAAAGAAACATTGAGGTAGTGATTTATATGATTAGTCAGAGTGTCAGAATAATCATAAATTACTCTGTACACGCTTTTAAGCCAATCTATAGAAGCACTACACAGGAATGATCATCCCATCCAGCTAAACTCAGGAACAGAGAAAACATATAACAACATTTGTGAATGTGTTGGTGTTTTTGTTAGGGCGATAGGGTGGCAGCAATAGACACATCTAATATTCCCAGAAACTACAAACACCAGTACTCTATCTATCTTCTATAAGAAAGTTCAGGAAAAGAAAGTATTACCCCTCATCTCCACCTCCTCCATGTCATCAAACTCTATATCATCACTCCAATTAGCTGGTTTTGAACATCTTGCTTGTGAAATATCTTGCGGGGAAGGTTCTTCAGATTCCTCATGGACCCAAAATGACTGTCTTTTTGAGGGTCTAAGTTGGTTAGGAGAGTCAGCAGGAGGCTGTTGACTTGGTGGAGGAGTATGAAGCTGTCTCCCAGATATACTCCTCTTGTTGGGCCTAACATTATTTACCTCTGTCGTTGCAGCTTGCCTGGGCTCAGCCATTGAAGGATTATCTATCCAAGTGTTGCAGCTTGAACTAATCTGTGTCTCTGAAGCTTGAGCAGCTCTGGGAGCAAAACCATGGCTTATCAGACTACCATTATCCTGGTCACGTTGAGACCGCCTCCGTGCAGCCTTTAATCGAGGAGAGGGATCAGCGTCATATGGTTGGCTTTGGGAAGCCGCAAGGGACTCTCTTCCAGATGTTTTTCCCAAGTTGGATCTAACATTATTTTGCTCATTATATGCAGCTTGGGTAGGCTGGTTCATTGCAGCTTGGTCTGCACCCTGGCTGCAGCCAGAATTGTGTAGGGTCTCTTCGTCCTGTTCTTCTGTAGTAGCAACATCACGGACTACTTGTGCAACAACATCTTCAACTGATCGAATCTTTGTATCTTTTACTTTAGGAGCAGAGGCAGTCCGTGACTTTTTACTCCGATAACTCATTATATTCCCAGGTACACTAAGCTTCTACTGAAACAACCATCAAAACATTTCATTCACAACCAAATCATTGGTGGCTTTAAGAGGAGAATAAGACAAAAGGTAATTTTCAAAGCAAATTTATACTGTAAGAACTGTAATTTGCCTGACACCATTAGTACAGCTGATGCTACTAATAATTGTTGTTGCACTAATACAACAAACCGCAACAGGCGACTCTGCTGTTGACTGGTGTTGTCCTGTTAGTGGAACTATCATAATAGAAAAGTGACAAATCAGCAGTCTCTTTGTCCAGTTCGAATGTCATGAGATAGATGTTGGGTTTGCATTAGCAGTTTACACTATATAGTAGAAAATAGAAGAAAAGGATTTGGGTGGATGACCACATGAGATGACATTTTTAGTTCAAGCATCCACTCCATTGGCGAGATTAAGGCTTTGATTGATTGTTACAAGTGAAGTAATAATAGCCAACAAGAATCCCGAGCTTACCTTACTTACCTAAGTTCATTTTTAATTTTATAGTATACCTAATCCACAACAACTTTCTTCTGTTGCTTAAGTCAAAGCAAGACAAACCTCAACCTCAAGCCTCGAAACAAGAAACACTGTAAATTCAAAAACGTGATACTAACATGCACTACGCTACGCTGCAACATCAAATGATATTGATGGCAACTCTGCTAGTCTGAATTCCCTATCACACACTTAATCATTCGCGGACAAAAGAAGTATAACAATTTCTCTTAATTCTTATCAAAAATGTTTTCACTTATATTTGATCATTACAATAAAAAATTCAACCAACTTATTTATTGACCTGATAAGTAAAAAACAACTTATATGGCCCCTAATCATTTTCTCATTACATAAAATTCTTCTTCTATATTCAAACTAAATTCATATAATGCTACAAAATTACAGCAAAAGTCAAAATATAATACCTCATCATAACAATCAATTTCACATCCAAAACAAAATGCATCTTCTAATCTTACACTTCACTTAGAATTTGACGCTTTTACTAAGAATCAAGAAACATAAAACTAACCTCAAACTATCTAAATCAATCAATTCCTTCAAATTCATCCCTCAAATTAAACAGTTAGTAAACACTTAAACAAACAAAACACATGCAACTAAAAATTAACATAAATCAAACAAAACATACATAAAATTCACCAAATATGAAAAAACCCTAAAAATGAAATTTAAGAGAGAGAAATTAGAAGGGAGGGAATTGCGACCTTGAAGAAGAGAATAGGATGGTTTGAACTAACAATGTTGTGAAAAGCGACGGAATTTTTTGATGTGTTTTCGACGGAAATTTTCCGGCGATTGAGTATATACTTTATTGTGTGTTGCGTTTTGTTTGATTAGAGGGAGGGAAAAAAAAAAGTGACGCCGTAACGCTAATAAGGTTACAAAGTGCCAAAAAACGAATTCGACGCAAATAGTTTATAACTGTTCCGTAACGTGTTACTTTTTTCACGCTTTTAGTGGAGTGGGAGATATTAACTGTTTAAATGTAACTGCTCCATTTGCAATAAGTCCTGATTTATGAGCCAAATCCAAATGTACCTCCACTTATAGTCACCTAGAGGACAAGGCACCATTGACACAATTTTCAAGATGCGGAAAAATGTGTTGAAGTCACAGGGAGCATACTGTCACGTGCTGACTGTTTGGCTCTCGCAAAGCTAGTCAATCCCGTGCGTCACTTGCTCACAGTCCTTCGCGAGACAAGTCAGGCTTCCCTTTTGACACGCTCTTGGTGCCCACGTAGCTCACTCCGCGAGCTAAGGATCCCACTTAGCAAGACACGTCCCTTGTGTCTAGCTCCCAAGTATTCGTCCCAGACGAATGAATTAGGGTGTTGGACAAGTCACGTTAGTCCTTGACACTCAAACCCCCAAGTAGCACACCCCTTGTGCTCAAGTTATCCCCACACACTCACCCTCTCTAAGTTATGTGGAAGATAGTTGTTTGAAGTAACACAATGAAACACACAAGTGGTAGAGGGATTTGGTCTTGTATTAAGCTCACTAAGAAATGCTACACTTGCTTTACAATGTGAATATTGTGCTCTCCAAGTTGTTATGTACAAATGCCTCTAGGGGCCTATTTATAGGCAACCATCTTACAACTCCTCTAAATCTAGAAAGCTCCTAACCTCCTCAAATGGAGGGTTCTAGACACTTACTTCCTAGACCCTTCTAGAAATACATACTCCTATGTACACACAAGAATTACCTAGATCATTCTACTATGTACATGAATACCCATGAGTATCCTAGATATGTCTAACCCAGAACACTCCACACACCCTAGAGAACTCTAGAGACATCCCTCTAGAATCCTCATGACAACACTAGGCTATACTAGAACACTCTAGAGTTACTCACTCTAGAATATTCTAGCACCATGCTCTATATTGTTCCGGAACCTTCCGGAACACCCCGGACAACTCTAGACCTTTCAACGAGGTTCTAGAGCCTTCCATACTCTTCCAACATAGTAGACA
>PYUH01004046.1:1476709-1522338 GCA_016808085.1 Suaeda aralocaspica
GCCTATTTATAGGCAACCATCTTACAACTCCTCTAAATCTAGAAAGCTCCTAACCTCCTCAAATGGAGGGTTCTAGACACTTACTTCCTAGACCCTTCTAGAAATACATACTCCTATGTACACACAAGAATTACCTAGATCATTCTACTATGTACATGAATACCCATGAGTATCCTAGATATGTCTAACCCAGAACACTCCACACACCCTAGAGAACTCTAGAGACATCCCTCTAGAATCCTCATGACAACACTAGGCTATACTAGAACACTCTAGAGTTACTCACTCTAGAATATTCTAGCACCATGCTCTATATTGTTCCGGAACCTTCCGGAACACCCCGGACAACTCTAGACCTTTCAACGAGGTTCTAGAGCCTTCCATACTCTTCCAACATAGTAGACAGCCTCTATGCCAAATTTGAGCCCATTCGGAGAAGTATGGCATTGTCGCCCAAAAGGTACTGCTCATGTGCATACCCAGTATCACCTTGCAGCACCAACTTTTCCTTAGAACTGCCTACTATAATGGGAGGGTGCTGCCTAGCAGCCCACAAGCAGCTCCCCTTGGGGCTCCTTTTGCCCTTGTATAAGGACTGTGGGAGGGAAAATAGGCGGTCCGTGACAATACGCTCAAAAATCATGTTTATTGTGTTAGGTCTTGTTTTTTATTTTATTTTTATTTATTTTCAACAAAAATAAAGTTATGTTTTCGTCAATGTATGTTTGTTGAACTTAATTTATTTTTGTTGAATTGAATTTATTTTTATTTAATCATTAACAATTTATTAAGGATTAAAATTGGTTTTTGCTAATAAGATGAGGAGAACAGGGACTAAGTTCAATTCAATGATATTAAGTTTAGTTCAACGGAATTAAATTCTGTTCAATAAAAATAAGTTCAATTCAGCAAAAATCAGTCTCATCCTTAATAATATGTTTATGATTTCAACAAATATAAGTTCAGTTTAGTATAAAAAAGTTCAGTTCAACAAAAATAAGCTAAAAACAGCAAGAATATATTCAGGTCAGCAAAATTAAGTTGAAAAAAACATGGTTTTATTATGTATAGAGTTGTGGCAATTTTCTTGTATACGATTGATAGTTTTGGAGAAAAAAAATGTTTATTTGATTTGAATTTAGTTAAAAAATTTATTTGATAACACTTTTGTCTTAGATTGTACCTAACTAGGTACAACAACGTACAACTTATTATACCATAGTCATTATCGCTTCACATGCGAAATAACTTTCCACAAGAAATCCATTACTACATAAAGCAATTGTTGGGAATTCAACTTACCAAGCTGTGGTATGGCTAATTATTTTCGCTACTTTTTAGAAAATAGAACTATCTACGTAGTTCAAATCGCTTTCGTGCATTTGTCAATCAAACAATATAATATAACTTCTTCTCACTTATTAGGCAATTCTAATTCCAATGTTTTTGGATTTCAATTCATCTATATTGTACGTTATGACGACCAGGATGGCAATGGGTCCTAGACCCACCCATCCAGGATCCGATCTGTATACCCAAATCCATTTCACAAATATGAGACTTAAACTTTTTGGCCAAATGAATCCGTGTCGATTCCAAATCATGTTTAAGATGTCGGGTGTAAAAATTGGGTCTATTGATTCCAAGGCTCATTTACCCTTTATTTGTAAAAATATTATATTTTTATAAAAATTAAATGAAATACGGAGTAAATAATATGGATTACATAAGGCAACCTCATCTCCCTTGAATTAATACTATGTATTATTTTTTCGTATACTCAATTGTATCTCTTTAAATTATTATTTGAAACTTTGAAAAGACATGTAATTGTGTTTGAACTTGTAGTAATATATGCTTCAATTAGATGTATTTGTTAAATTTGACTTAGATTTTAATTATTAGAGTTGAATTTCCTTGGATAAAATGATAAATGACTTTGAAAGTTAGTTTGTTGATTGGGATTTTTTAGAATTTTTTTTTATAAAAACTAGCAAGACTAGTTTTGGACCTAGATCCATATAATCAAGCATATTTGAATTCTCTTTTCCATGTCCAATGAATATAAATCCGTGTTAGAAAAATATGTCTGGATATATTTACCCTGTTCAGATTCGACTCATTGACATCCCTAGTTAAGACTACTTCTTCTTTGAAATTGTAGCTTGTGATTGATGTTGATTTTAGCCAAAAGAAGCATTTGATTTTTGTCATAACTAAGGTCCTTTAATAATATAGTTTTACTATATATAGCTTCAAATCAAACCATGTTTCTAGCTTGAGGTCCCTTCATTAGAATTGTAGCTATTTAAGTTTCATATATTCATAATTCGGTCCACACACTCTATCTTTCTCCATCCAAATCAATCAAGAAAACTAATCACCTATCACCAATAAGTAATAATCAAAGTCCAAAACACGGTCAACCAATTTCAAATTGCCTCAACTTATTTATCATTAACTAAAAGTAAGTCCAAAATACACCGCAAATTATATAGGGAAGGGATCGACTGAAAACCACAATTTTGCTGAAAAGTGTGGAAAAAAGGGTACATATTGCTATTAAAGGTGGCGGTGGCCGGACGGTGGCTACTAGCTGCCGCCGAGTCTTGGTGGTCGGCGGTGAGGTGGCCGGAGGAGGAGGGTCCGACGAAGGTTAGGGTTTGTAGTTTAGTTTAGTTTAGTTTCTTTCTTTCTTTCTTTCTTTCTTTTCAAAACTTGATTTTTATGTTTAAAAGGGGTATTTATAGGCCCAAAATCAGATTTTGTAAAATTAATAAAATACCCTTAACGATAGAGATTACCTTTTTGCCCTTGTTTTAAAACAATTAAGGAGACCTCTTTGAAATCCAATTCGGAAACTTTAAAAACACATCAATAAATATTACTATGAAATACTTTATCAAAATTATAAACCTTGAAATAAATATTTTAACTCCTTAATTCATTAAATTCTTTTAATTAATTAATAAAACCTTTCTTTCTTCTTTAAAAATACTAAAAAAAGTGCTTTATAACTATTAATTTAATTTATAAAATATGAAAAATTACAAAGTATTACAATCATTTTGAAACTCCCCCCGTTCCTAAATGTTTGATACGTTTGAAATCTTGACATTATTCATAAGATGAAAAATTATGTTAAATTACTTTCAATATATAAAACATAATACAATCATATGCGATGTTGTTTGTTATAGTGATATACAATTATTATAATTATAAATATACACCACAAAAGATATTTAAGATCAAGCAAATGCATTGGCATATATACAACTCAAAACGTATCAAACAAATGAAAACATAGGGAGTATTAATTTTTAATTTAATGTTAATTACTATCAATAAATATTATACAAATTACTATAAATATATAGTAGTTAATTATAAATAATTATCAAAAGCTTATAAATAATTAGTAAGTAAAAAATATTAATTATTTAATTATTAATTATATAGTTGATTATAAATAAATAATGGCAATTTATAAAGTACTTGATTAATAATTAATATTTATCAATAATTTTTAATTATTAGTTATTAAACTTTTAATTAATTACTATGTTTTATTTAGTTATTGAATTATTGATTAAGTATTAAAATACTCGTAACAATTATTGATGATTTTTTTTCTATTAATAACTATAATTACATTCTTAAATGAATTTTTATTTTTTTCAATAGTAATAACCAACAACAAAAAGTCAAATTTGCCAAATAGAGCCTTCAATTTTGATTAAGGTCGGTCAAAATTAACTGAAACTAGTTAATTAGTGACATGATTCAATTAAACTAAGATGGACCACTAACTAAACAAGAGAATTGTATAGGTTAAGAAACAGAAATAAATTGAGCTGTAATTAAACTAAATTGAAATCAACTATACTAAGGCCATGTTTTCCTCAACTTATTTTTCTGATCTGAACCTATTTTTGCTGAACTGAACTTATTTTTACTTGACTGAACTTATTTTTGTTGAAATCATTAACAATTTATTAAGGATTGAAACTGATTTTTGCTGAACTGAACTTATTTTTACTGAACTAAACTTATTTTTGCTGAATTGAACTTATTTTTGCTGAACTGAACTTATTTTTACTGAACTAAACTTATTTTTGCTGAACTGAACTTATTTTTGCTGAACTGAACTTATTTTTGCTGAAAATAAGTAAAAATAAGACGAGGAGAACAAGGCCTAAACTGAAATATCAAAAACTGAATTTAATTGAAATAAATTGAATTTAAATTATTTAATTAAAATGGAATTAATCCAAAACTGATATACATAAATTAAATTGAGTATTTGACCAAATTTCAGTGTAAATTAAAATTTTCATCCAAAATTTAGTGTGAATTAAATTTCTTTCCTTATTTTAAAGTGAAAAATACACTTCTCTCTCAAATATTAATAAAATTGAATTAAAACAAAAATATGACTATCAAAAACTAGCTGAACTGAATTGTTGTATCTACTATTCAACTGATTGGGTACAACCTGAAATTCAATTGAACTATACTAGTTTATGAATTAATTGAGCTGAATTGAAAGTAAAAAACTATCTGAACTGAATTGAAAAGAAAGCAAAATTAACTGAAACTAACTAAACTAAACAAACCGAACTGTTTGGGTGTAACTAAAAAAAATGAACTGCTGCACTGTTTGATGGCTTTATTGTCCAAACATTTATGAAGATACATTTATGGTCAAACAATTACATATCAAGCCAATCAAACTAGCAAAGTAAAGCAACTAATAGCCACCTGCCACAACCCAAGCATGACCTAAAAATGATTCGAAACAAGAGAATAGATGCAAAAAGCTTTGACTTCACTAGTAAAGCCTACTTGACGAGTCAAAACGCTACAACAAGTATACATTCTCAGGTCTATTCTTTTAAGCTAAAATAAGCCGATTCAAACCAGAATGAATATAAAATACCAACTTATAAATCATTTCAATCGACTGAAATAAACCAAACAGAACCAATAATAAACCAAAGAAAACAAAACCATTAAACCCATAACATAAAATTTGGTAACAAATCACAAAATTAAAATCAACAAAACATGGAAATCAATCACCCAAACAATTAAGACAAACCTCCCACATTTCCTTTCTTTCATCCAATTTGTTCTTACAAATTAAATTTTCCCATCATCTCAAATCTCTCAAACATTCCTCACTTTCGCCTCACTTCCCCCTTCAGGTGTTCTTTCTCTCTCTGTTCCACCACCAATGGCAATCACTCCACCACCACCACAACCACCAAACCACCACCACTTCCAGCCACCCATTTCAATCCCCATCAACATGTCCACCCTCACTCACTCCGAACTCCACTCCCTCTCTCTCCTCACTTCCCCACCATCTCCTCAAACTATCTTCGACGATGACGACGATAAATTCGTAGAATCGTCACAATTCTTCATCAACCCATCTCTCAGCACCCACCAACAAACCTACTCCACCTCTCCTCACCACCACCACCACCATCCCCACCACCACCGCCGTCTCCGCCACCATGACCGCATTGAAACTAACCTCATCATCTCGTCCCTCAAAAAACATCTTAATTTCACCAACAACAGCAGCACCAATTCTGCGAAGGAGAATGTGGTTGATATCTTTAATAAACACGGGGTTGTTGTGGATTTAGCGGCTTTGGAGGAGAAGGATCGACACGGGGGGTTATTCATTGACGAGCTTCGTAAAATGGCGGATGGTAAATTCAGTGAGGAGGAGCTGCTGAGAGTGTTGGAAGGGATGAAAGGGGAGTGGTGTAGTAGGAGGAAGAAAACAAGGGTTGTTGATGCGTCGGTTTTGGGCGACGCTTTGCCTCTTGGTTGGAAACTTATCGTCGCTTTGCGTCGTAAGGGTGGTCGCTTTTCGCCTTATTGTCGTCGCTATATCAGGTTTTTTTGGCGCTTTTTTTAAAGAAGTTAGGAATTGTGTAATTTTGTGTGGAATTTAATGAATTGTGACATGCATTGGAGTAAATTACAATGTGGAAGTCAACTCTTGTTTTTGATTGACATGGTGTTTGACTTTTGGGTATTGAATTTTGATCACTTTGTTTTTTTTTTTTTTTGGTTCCTTCTTTGTTTATTTAATTTAATTTTTAGAAATTTTAATGAAGATTTAGACCTTTATGTTGATAATCCTTGCTTTGGTTTGGGTGACAATCTAATATCCGTGAAAACCTTCGAATGATTGACAATGTGAGAGATGAAGGAGGAGAGGCATGGAGGTGTAATTGTTACATTGTGTTAGATTATATTATGGGTATTAGCTATGAGGTCGGCATTACGAGATAGGATGTTGGGCTTTGAAATATTGTCACTTTCACTAGATGAATCTGGCTGCGAGGAATTTGTGAGCATACAATAAATGATAGAATAAAGAATGGGATTATTAGGGGATGGTGGGGTTTCATATATTGAGGATACAATGGCCGTGTTTGGCAAATAGAGTTTAGAGTTTAGCGGTAAGAGCTTAGCTTAGAGTTTGCCGTCACAGTTTTACTTTTTGTTGAGAAAATTTGACTGTTGATTTGAATAGTTGAACGTGTAAAGGTGTTTGGTAACATTCAACTGATTGCTTAGAGTTGAGTTTTGTTCGTTTTTGTAAAGTAAAATGACATTTATGTACAATTGTTTTTTTAAACATTTTTTTGTTAGACTGAACTATATAGACAAATAGTCATTTAATTTCTTTTTCTCCAAAACTATAATGAAAAAGCTCCTGCCCCTAGCCTTTTCATTTGAGAGTTTTTATTAGAGTTTTTTAGTCAAAACTCTAAACTCTGTTCAAAACTCTCTTTCCCCTCAAAACCTCTCTCCACCAAACACCCCCAATGAGGGAAAATCATTTAAATAGGTTTAGGAATATGAGACAGAAATTGAATAACGCACCCTTACGGAGGCTCGGAGAGTGGCAAAAGTATGAACCAAGGAGAGCTTGAGGAAGTCAAGAAGACCTAAGCTAACTTGGATGAGGGTGGTTAGTGATGACATGAGGTTATTTGGGGTTGAAGAAAATTTTGGCTTAAGTAGGGAAGAATGAAGGGGGAGAATTTGTGCATGTGATTCCTCTTATTGATTCACGTCTAACAAACTCCAAATCATTTTGGGACTAAAGGCTTGTCCTTTTGGACTGAAATTTAGCTGAACTAAGAGAAGCTTAACTGAACAAAAGTGGATTGAAATGAAGTAGTGATTGTAGTGGAGATGAGCTGAACCGAATTGAAGTGAACTATGAGGAACTGCCAAAATTTTAAGTCCAAAAGAACAGGGCCTAAGGCTTTGTTGTTGCTTGCTTATGGGTATTGGGCAGTGCTTCCTTCCCTAAAACAGTTATAGGCTTTGTTGTTGCTTGCTTATGGGTATTGGGCAGTGCTTCCTTCCGTAAAACATTTATGGTTATTTTTAACTTCAATCCCTTGATAAAAAATTGGGAATTTTGATGTATGGTTGACAATTTGAGGGAGTGAAGGGATAAGCATGTGAGGGTATTGTTAAGTCAATGAGTAGATAGAGTTGGCCAAAGTCTTAATGGGTGGTACTAAAGTCAGAAGACCTAGAGTTGTGCTTTGTGACTCCTTATCCCCCCCCCCCCAAAAAAAAAAAAAAAAAACATACACACGCAAAACCAAAGAAAAAAGAAAAAGAAAAAGCTCTGAAATTGAGCTTGATGTGTCTGTTTGTGCAGTGATTGAAGTGAAGAAAGACATTAGTGGTATTAACTCTCCTACTCTGATTTCTAGAACTAGTGAACTACTTTGATATATCAGAGAAGTGGCTGAATGCCTATTTTTTGTGCTTGTCAGCGCACAGGGGTTGAATCAATGACAATGCAGCTTAGAATCTTCATAGCCAACTCACAACCTGAATTCTGTGGGCATGCATTGAGTAATCCCAATTTGAGCAAGAGTAGTCGATAGGGTGATCCCATGGGTCTTGTAGATCCCATCATTTGGATTTGCTGGTTATTTTCGTTCTTCTAAAAGTAAGGTTTTGTTTTTATCTTATTGCAGTCCAACAGGAGATAGGTTTTCGTCTTGTAAGGAGGTATCATCCTATTTACAACCTTATTTCGGGATTAATGATGCTAAACTTGTGAGGGACAGCAGGGTTGAATTTCAGCAACTGCAAACAGTAAATTCAGTCAATGTAAGTTCTCATCTTTTTCAATTTTGATGTGAACGTATTGTTTGCTCATCTGAATTAACGGATTATACTATCCAACAGCATAAGCATGTAAACTCTGAGCATGGCAATTTAATGCTGAACCGGTGCAATTCAACTATTCGTAATACCTGTGCACCTATGGAACTTGAAAAAGAGGCTTCGATTTTGGGCATTGATAATCTACCAGATGTTCAAGTATGTGACCTATATGAGTGTCATTCATGTAATTTGAGTTTTGATGCAAAGGATAAGTATCTACAGCACATGTTTTCCCTCCACCAAGAGACAACAAAGCGATATTCACTTGATACATCTGTGGGTGATAAAGTAATCATTAAAGATGGAAAAGCTGAACACCCAAAGAGAAAGAGGAAGCGCAAACATGGTTCATCTGTAGCAGATGGAGTAATTATGAAGAATGGTAAATATGGATGTCAATTTTGTGACAAGGTATTTGAGGAGAGGCGTCGCTATCTGGGCCATGTAGGAAATCATGTAAAGGGCTCTATTGAAACACCTCAGGATTTACTAGCTCAACTGCATGGCAGTGGAAAGGCACTTTGTGTCGACAAGTCACCTACTGTGATCAGTAACTCTAAAATGGATGCCTTGATTGAGATTGCTCAAAGTTCAGTTCAGGACAACATCCCTCCTGTGTTTGAGAAAGCGCCTTCTAGTGTTAATGAAGTTGATAGATGTAATGCGCTTAATGCAACTGGAACTTCACTAGTTATGGATGGTGATCAAAATACTAAAGAGAACTCAGGGTCCTGCCTCACTGAAGTTGATATGGAAAAAAACTGCAGGGAAGGTAATAAAACTACAAAGGGGGGTTTTGAGGAAGGTAAAGTTTCCTCCCAAGGCTTGCATTCTCCATGTAATAGGGGCGACAAAGTGAATGGGTTGTCAATGACCCATGCAGTCAATTGCTTATATCCTTTGGTCGGTGAACTTGATGGAAAGGACATTAAAGACAAAAGTTACACTTCAGAGTTGAATCTACTGAATAATATTGGAGAAATACCAAGGACCAATAAAATTATCAAAGTCCCAACTTCCTGTCCTAATGAATGTAGACATGGTAATGATGTGAAGAAAGGTAAAACTTTGTCTGCAAAAGTGAATTCACCTGCTAAAAAATGCAAAAGTTCGCCTTCAGGATTAAATCCTCAGGGTCAAGCAGAGATACCGAAGACAGATATAGATAACAGTGCTGCAACTTCTTGCCCTGTTGAATGTGAACTTGATAAGACTGTCGCGAAAGATAAAACTTCGTCTACAAAATTGAATGCACTTCCTAAAATGAGCAAAACTTCATCTTCTGAGTTGAATTATCAAGGTGAAGCGAGAAAGATATTGATGACTGATGAAAAGATCAATGTCGCAACTTCTTGTCCTAATGAAGAAATTATAAAGGACGTCAAGGATGGTAAAACCTTCTCTACAGAATTGGATCCACTTGCTAAAATGAGCAGGGTGTTTAACACTGATGAAGAGATAAATGGACAATATTTTATCAGTAATATAGATGATTTTGGGGAGGATTCTTGTTCTGAAACGTCAGTAACACCTGTTGCTGAAAATGGCATTGCTGATAATGTCGTTGGAAATGGAAATTGCAAATCCACCGTTTCTGAAGATGAGAAATCTGCTGATAAGCCTGTAGGAGTTAATAATATCCATTACGTATGGTGCAGGGAAAAAACTTCTGATCCTATTTCTTCTGGCGAAAAGATTCAATTGGAACCTATTCATGAAAGTGAGCCTGTCACTTTTTCCTGTAAAAATCATGCCTCAAGCTGTGCAGTGCCTCAGTCATCGTTGAATTCTACATCAACATTTGATGAAATATTTGATAAGGTAATAGACCATGAAAACACTGATGGTTGTGATTCCCTTCAGTCTGACCTCGTTCATTTTTTATCGAGACTTGCTTAATTTCTTTTGTGATGGCCTTAATCCTAGCTCTTAAAGCTGTTGTTCAGTTTGCATGTGATGACTTATGGATAATTATGATATAATGTCAACATTGAAACATGCTTATTGAATCTGTGAACATTAGGAGTGATAGGATCTATGTTGTATCAATTCTAAATATATCCATTTTGGCATCTGACATGTATAAACTGTTTTCCAACATGCAATTCACTTGCGTGCTGAGCTCTTCCTGTAGATCTATTTTAGTGATGCACTTGCAGTACTATTTTTTTTGTTTTAGTAAGAAAAAGGTATTAATCAATTTTGTACTATTGTTCTCACCAACAGGCAGGAGAAGATATCTGCAGTCTTGATCAGAATCTTCACAGTGTGTCTGGTGTTGAGTACATGAAATTGGATGTTATAGAACCTCAGATGTACAAGTATGATGCCATGAATCAAGAAGATTCCATCTCCTTCTATGAGGTATCCATGGATTTGGAGAATAATATAGGGTTAGGACTAGAACTTGATAATTCTCCAAGATGTCGATCAGAATTTCCGCAAAAAACGACTGGCAAGTGTCTGGGTATGACTGTCGATCAAGATGTCATCCAAGATGAGGTATCCATGGATTTGGAGAATAATATTGGGTTAGGACTAGAACTTGATAATTCTCCAAGATGTCAATCAGAATTTCCAAAAAAAATGGCTGGCAAGTGTCTGGGTATGACTGTCAATCAAGATGAGGTATCCACGGATTTGGAGAATAAATTTGGGTTAGGACTAGAACTTGATAATTCTCCAAGGTGTCAATCAGAATTTCCACAAGAAATGGCTGGCAAGTGTCTGAGTACGACTGTTTGCGTCTGGTGTGGGGTCGAGTTCTCTCATGAGATAGGTCATGTTGAACCGCAGCCAGATTCAGTTGGTTTCATGTGTCCAGCATGCAGAGCCAAGATCTCCAAGCAATTCAATGAACTTGAAAATAATTTCTCCCTAAGTTCTCAATGTTAACTGATTGTTCCTTATCTAGGCCACTTTTTAGTGTAAACATTAGTGTATACAGCCGTACAGGTAATTTGTGTTTTAGTTGAGGAGCTGCCTAGTTGCCTCCTATTTTCTTGTTTGCATCTGAGCTGTGAAGCACTTTGTAATCATATTAGATACTGCTTTGACGGTCCTGAAATGGAAATGATGGCCTTGTGGCTCTGCAAGCTAGTTTTCTAGGTTTCGCCTATTAATATTTGGCCATCTTTAGAGAACCAATCAGCTCTCTTATGTAGGCCTTGATATTGAATTTTTTTATAAATAAAATCCATACATGTTTCTAACCAAAGCTGTTTGCTTTTCTCTAGAGCTAGAAATCCTTGAATAGAAATCTTGCTTCTACACATACTACTGCTATTGGTACCTAGTGTCAAGAACTCTGTCTGGTATGAAGCTCTTGATATTATTGTGATTGTGATGAGGACACAAATGAATAATAATAGCACTTTTTGTGTTACAATTAAATCTTAATTAACTACATCTATTATGAATTTTTGGTCCCTAATTGTTTCTCAAAAGGATCATGTTGCAGAAAACTTTCCACTTCAGGACGCTTCAAGTTCCTTGTAGAAAACATTCTAGCCAGGTGAGTAAGTGCTCTCTCTCCTATTTTTCTTGCCCCTTTATTTTTATTTTATTTAAATGTAATTATTGAAAGGTCATTTCAGAAAAGCGGAATATGTTCTTCAGGTGTTGCTAGTACAGTGATAGGGATCGGATACAAAGAACAATCAGTAAGTGGAGATGATAGATAGGATGATTTATGAGGGAATAAGAATTAGATATCTACGAATTGATCTACCATCCACGGTTATGTCTCCTCACATGTTACTGATACGTTTGCTCTAGGTAATTTGATTGTATGTGTTGACACTCGTGTTAGGTTTGATGGTTGGCTAAGTTTTTACGTGGACTTCATAATATAATCTCTCTCCTGCAGGCTGATGAACCATATAAGTTTAGAAAAAAGGCGAGTCTAATTGTTGAAAAACAAAACTGGCATTTTGTTGTTAATTGTGATAGTGTGAAACTGTGTACTAAATGTTTAAGTTATTGCAAGCATAATAGCTACAGAACCCATAATTTCAATACCAAACTCTTATTGTACCTCTGATACTCTTATTGTGCATTCAACATCTACAATTTCATTTCCTGGTTTCCCCTTCGTGCCAGGGAACAACACACTTATTAGTCTTAAATTTTATTTCTCAGCTTTCCGTTTCCTACCTGAGAAGAACACCCATTGTTTGTCTTTCGATCCCGAATCTGTAGGTGAGGAATACAAGTCGCCAGGTCGGTAATTTTATACCAGGATCTAACCTCTTTGAAGTCCAAACCTTTTATGGTTAATGAAGTAAGTTTTCTTATTTTATGGTGCACCTACTAGAATCTTGACTAATTTGTTGCAGTTATATATGATTGGAGGGCTGAAAACCTTCTGCCAGCCTGCCACAAGGACTAGTGCTGCAGTTTTTAAAAGCTTGTTTTAATGGGAATTTGATGCAAGTAGGAATTTCAGGTATATTTCTTCTGGAGGCTTGCAGACTAAGAAAGGCTTGATGTAAGAAAAAAGTCCATATTCGCTTAGGATGAATTGTGGCTTTCTAGTTTGTTCTAACCTTTGGTTTCACATTCAGCTTTGTTATTTTGCTTAAGATGCCACTGGAATCTTCTGAACTATAGGTGTGGTTGCTAGATTAATTTAGGTACCCATTCTAATTTAACTTATCCCATTAAATAAGGGTATACTTTACTTCTGCAAGAGTTGTTTATGTCCCTCTCCTTTTTGTTAACGGAAATCTTGCTGCTTTTATTTCAGCATAGCACATACAAAAATAAAAGTGAGATATGTAGTATAAAAGATATGTTGCATATTCTGTTGTTGCTGCAATTTTTCCAACCTTATTTAATCTCTATAATCACTTTCTTTTGGGGAGTCCTGGAAGATGGAGTGCTGATATGCAGGATGACACTATTGACAAACATCGTTAATTCTTTATTTGGAATATTACTTTTTATTCATTTGCTTTTACTTTCAGCTTCTATTATTCGCCATGAAATGAAATTCCCCTGTTCTTAGTTGCAAATTGCAAGTATAGATGATCAAATGTTGTGCTCTGTGTGAAGTTTAATGATCGTAAAATTTTGTATTAACCTGTAATGGCTGTTTTGCTTCGGTTAATTCTACCTTTCTGTTACATTACTTTTTGGCTTTGCTAGAATTGTCTTTGTGCGTCACTCCTCGGCTCCTTTAATTTGTTTGATACCAATAGCCTCGCAATGTTACGCCCCATTTAGTGTGTTACACATTAATAACACATTCTTTACATGTAGCAAAGTATACATGCTGTGATTAGTTTGAGACTAGGGCTTTTTGTTCTATTCTTTGTTCTTATTTAGTAAATGTTTTGCACTCTTTCTCTAATTTGCTGTCTTTTTTTTTTTCCTAGGTAATTTTGGTTAAAAATACAAGCAACTGCAAATGAGGTGTATGTTGGTGTGCACTGTGCAGTGAAATGCCATGAAGTGAATCAGCTTCTAATTAGCTACTCCGTAAAAAAAGTTCTTGATATGATGAGAATTACTATTCCGTATTTATTTTACAATTTAGGTCATTCGGTTAACCAATTAATGAATCAGTAGTTTATGTCATTTTCGACTAGTTTAATTTAATTCTGTTCATCTCAAGAGAACAAGGCATTACAATACCAAATATGATTATTATGAGTACTATTGAAGTACTAGTATTATTAATCACATTTGGCACCAAGATTATAGATTACCTCACTTGGCTTGCTAGTTGCTACTGTCAAAGGAGAAAACTACAATTAGAATCTTATTGAAGGAGAATACTACATTAATCCACCTGAAAATTCATTAATGAAAAATTGAGTTTAATTGCAATTTTATCAGGTAGATTATCCAACAAGCAAATCCAATGAGAGATTCATCCTACAATATCTAATATGCACCCACAGTATATAACAAACAATGTTCCCGGGGCGATGTTCAGATTTTTATGAGCAATGTTCAACTTTCAATAAACAATATTCAGTTTTTAATGATTAATGTTCATTAGCATCTTACTTTTTTGATTTAAATAACATTCCGTTTTTTCATACTTTTACTTCATTTATATATTATTGATGGTTTTTGGATGTCTATAAGTTGTCATTTCAGTTATATATATTTCTAACATGAAATGAAATTAGGTTATTTTCTAATTAATACAATTTGGTTGAAGTGTAATGTTTACTTAGACATGTTCAGTTTTTGAAATGCAACGCTCAATTTTTCAAATATAATGTTCAACTTTCAGTGAGCAATGTCCAGTATCAATTCTACATACTAAAAGTTTTCACTAAAAAAATAAATATTCAGATTATAGGTTGAAAATAGAATATCCAAAAAAAAATTATATATATAAACAAGAATTTACATTATAGTTTGGGAGATGAACAACTCTACTAAAATTGTGAACATTGATCATAAAAAAATTGAACATCAGGAGCAGAATATTATTTGAATGTTGAAAGTTTTAAAACAAGAAAACATTTACTTACATTATAACTTGGAAGGTGAATATCCTAAATAGAATTTTAAACATTGACTATACAATCGTAAAAAAGAGAGTAAGGTTTTGCACCCAAAAAAAAAAAAAAGAAAAAAAGTAAGATATCGAATATCGAAACTTTGAAAATAAAAAGTTATTATTTACATTATAGTTTTGGAATTGAATCTTATGTTAAAATCTAAACATTGAGCATGTAAAATATATATGCATCACTGGTAGGGTAGATTGATTGGATTCATCCTATGCTTGAGATGTATCGGTTGCAGCAAAATAAAGCAATAAATTTCAGCCATCTTTCACCATTTTGTTCTAAAAGAAATGGTAATATATTACGGAGTAGAATAATTGACAAAAAATTATTTGCATGACATCCAACTACATACCAAGAGACGCTAAAAATCTATGAAGCATGAAAAATTCTAGAATCTCACGTTTCGGGAACTCAAAAACTCGAAAATCCCTAGGAAACTCTGTTTCCATCTCTAATGTTTTTGTGCAACTAAACCCCTCTTTCTCTTCAACTTTTAATGCTAAGGAATAGGCTATATTTTTATGCATATAACATGTCAAAGGAATCTGTTGGTTTTTAAGACAACTTCAGAAATTTTCTTGTTTAATCGTTATATTTTTTAATTTTTATTTAATTTTCAACGTGTCCCCGCTTTCCATTTCCAAAACTCTGGGCGTTTCCATACTACCTAGTTAAAAATTCCAACCAAGAATGAAGATGAAATTTTGACACCGGAGATCTTTACAAAATGGTGATAGGATTAAAACAAAAAAGGAACCATACCATGGTCCATCTGATAAATTAACATCAAGTAATACCCTAATACTTCAATGTTTCAATTTCAAAACAGCTTTAACAAAGCACATCTTCAAAAAAAAAAAATGAGGTTAAAATCGAGCCTAGTATGTTTCGGTGATGATAACACACATCATACAACATATCTATAAGTGACATATCTTCCGGCTGTTTCACTGGGCCGGATAATCTTCACGACTTGTCCACGCTTTAGCCCATAATATCTCGCAACAGGATCATTCATCTGAATTCTCGGTAGCTGAATCAACACAACACACATTATGTAGATGCATCAGAAGCTAATCACAAAAGAACTTGAATCACCCAAACAGATAGAGCTTTACAAGATGTCGGAAATGAAAAAGATTTTTAAGCCCCATTGACATAAGTAATATAACCCCAAAAAGCAGGCTTTCATAAAGCACCAACACATTCTCTTTGGATTATTAGGCAAAAAGGTTCATTTTGAAGGTAGTGTTGGTGAATATATAAGCTAACATGCATCTCATACAAGGTTCCAACAAGTATGGCAGCATGAAATGAACTAACCTGAGTTTCCTTCACGGTGTACCTTTGAAGCAGTGTCTTCTTTTCTTCGTCAGTTAGCAATTGATGCTCAGGAACAAGGACATGCTCCTTTATGTTAACCAGCATCTCTGCTTCCTGAGGCAGTAAATGAAATTTTAGAGAACAAGACAACTATATCATAGAGAAAGACCAAACAAAATCTACTGTCGAACATTTCACTGGCACCTCAGTGTAAGAAGATATGAACACAGCAGCATAAGTAAACACATGACCTTTTGTCTAGTAATAACAAACAGCAGTATTCTTTCAAAAAAAAAAAAAAAGCAGTCTGAAGTCTGAGCAAATACTGTATGCTATCCTTTAAAAGCGAACAATGTCTAACAATTATATAGTAAAAAAACCAACCAATATGCAATTAGCAAAACATTTTTTCTGGCTTCTTTAATACATAGGTCTAAAAGCATAGGATAAAGGCAAAAAGCAAGCATAACGGAAAGAAATAATTGATGTCAATAATCCAAACTATTGACAGTCTTCTTAAAATAATCTCAACTAGTGTTTAAATTAGAATAATCCCATTTATTATGGGTTCTATCTCAAATTAGTAAGCATCCTTGCAACCTGCTTAACTGGTTACTAAATGACTTTTCCTTCTAATTTTACACTTCGAGCCCTAAAGAACGAAAATACTCCCTGTTAATCATCTTCCCCCTGACATTCCTTCCTTTTCCTTTCTTCTTCATCGCCTTCCTCCATTAAAGCATGGATCTTTCTTTTTATTTTTCTTCCTTCTTTTTCTACCATTTGTTTTGGGATTTTTTTTCCTTCTCATGTGTCAAGAAAATGCATTTCCGATGTTATTTGGGACATAGTCAAGTATTTCCAAATAGATTTCACTCTTATTTTATGTTTTTATTGACATTAGATTGTTATTAGTGAAAATAATGCAGACAGCCAAAACCTTTTGAACTTGTTTCATGTTATTAACATCTATCGTTGCAAATCAATATATATGTTGTTTCTATAATTTTTTTTTTTCGGGCAAGAACTTGTTGAACCTTTTTTCTTGTTAGTTTGTGCTGAATTTTAGTTGAATTTAAGATATACTTGAAACTTGGACTATTTTATGAAGTGTAATTGAATCCCACCTTATCATTCTTGCCATGTAGGTGGAAAAATTAAACTCCCAAATTGATATACTTCGTATATTTGATTGAGTACTCTAATTTTGCTATTTTTCAAAAAACTCCATTTCAATTTTAAGGTTGACACTACTTTGATTTTGCTACAATTTGGAGCAAAAAAAGAAAAAAACAAGAATGATGGAGTTTTAAGGGTAGAAAAGTAGATAAGAGGAAGGAGAAGAGATGAAAGTGATAAAGTCAAAAGAAATTACCGGTTAAGCAGATTACAAGAAGGGTTAAACTAATTTGAGACACAATTCCTAATAAATGGGTTTTTTTCTGATTTAAACACTACTTTAGATTATTTTGAGAAAGAACCACAGTAGTTCAGATTATTTCCATCAACTTTTCATAGTATAAACAATTCATTAATAAAATATGGAAAAGGTGAAATTTTATATTAACCTGAAAAACCTCGATGTGGAATTTAGAAGAGATTTCACTAATGCAAGTCTTGGCAAACGGAGTCAAGTTCTGCTGGACTACCAACAATGCTCTTGAAACATTTTCATTTTTCATAATATTGGTGTAATTCTTTATTGTCTTCACACCAACCTTCGGTTCCTCAGGGAAGAAAACATATATCTGCAACAGGTAAAATAGGCAGTAACCAAAAATATCAATTACTTCATATAGCTGGAATTATAATCAACGAAACAAATCCAATTCACACACATAATTAAGTCAAAAGAATTAGGATATCTAAATATGCCTGAACTACTTAAGATGAGAGATTATCAACATCGAAGACGGGACACTTGAAAGGATACCTGATCAGAGCTATCATTTCGCCTAGTCTTTTGGATTGAAAGGGATTCCCTCTTCAAGTACTCACCATATTTATCGATGAACCCCTCTCTTGTCATATTGAGCTCATGGTCAGCCACAATGTAGCCTCTGTCATTCAACATTTGCATTATTGTCCTTTGAATTCTGTACAGTCTATTTACTTCTTCATCCGAAGTAGCCATTCTAAAAATAACTGCAAGAATTAAGCTTTCGGGATCAATTTTTTCCACTACACAACACACCAACAAAGTGCTGAAAGAAAGCTTTCCATTACCCCAACTAAAAAAAAACCCAACCAATAACATAACGGTTCATTACAACCTTCCAAATCGGCGCCAAATAATAGTTTTGAACAACAATTTTATACGATTAGACTTTTAAAGAGCACACAACAATATATGAACACAATAATAACTTCAACTTCACTATTCTCAAGCTCAAAAACTCATATATGACCTAATTAACAACAACAACACAAAAATCACTAACCAATTTGACTTTTCATAACATATGTCAAATTCAATTAGCAATTCGAATTATATAATTGATTCAATTTACGGCAGAAACAATTCCAACAAAATTCATACAAAAATTAACCTAAACTTTCAAAATTAAAACAAATTTTGCGTAAAAACCCCTCTAAATTGAATAATATAAGTTAGGTTAATCTTGCAGAAATGACAATAGGAAGTAAAGTAATGAATTTGCAGGTTTACCTTAAAGATTATCGAAGGTTGAACAGTATTTGCAATTCGTATGCTATTCGGTGAGGCTTCAGTCGTCAAGGGCAAATATTATTGCTACTCGCATATATATATATAACTGGGATAATATATAAGAAATTCTGTGATATGTATAATTAGTAAATCATATGGTATTTTTGTAGATAGGTGGAAACTTTATTATCATACTATCCCTTGAAATTCATATAAAAAACGATCTTACCCCTAAACTTTTAACATATTACTTTAAAATGCCATTGTGCACTATGATTTACTAGTTATCCCTCGAAAAATTGTCTGTTACCACCTTTTTAAAACTTATTTTTGTAACTTACCACCTTTTTAAAAAAAAATTTGTCAGTTACCACCTTTTAAAAAAATAATTTGTTAATAATAATCTCAGGCGAAAAATTCCGGTTTGACAGCCGAAATTACCTTTGACTCAATTAAAGAAGGTTTTGTTAGTAAATAATTTGATATTTACACTCCATCCTCCCATCTTCCCTTATTTTACTCACTCAACATTAATTCAAAATCAAATATTCAACCTATCCCAATCATTTTAGCTTTAAAAAAAAAATTTATACTACCAAAAAAATTTATGCTTTGCAATTGGAAATCAAAGACTCTATTAATTGTGCTTCAATTTATAAAGGGTAGGTAAATTTCATCATTTTCAGTTGCAAGTTGTTCTTTAGTTCACATTTTTTTTTACTTACACATGCTGATTTTTAGTTTTCTTTTCTGTAATTGGTTCATTAATGGCAACTGCGAATCAAAAGAAGAAAATCAGTTACACAATTTGTCAATTTAAAGGAAAAAAAATCAAACTTTACAAAAATAAATTGAGTTAATTTGGAGAAGAAGAAAGAGTGAGAAGAGGGTTTATGTTATGATTTAGGATTGATTTTATAAGAGGATGGAGTGAGGGATTTAGATTAGAAATTGGAGGGAAAAGGGGGGGGGGGGTTTAGGAGGGAAGTGCAAGAGGGTGCAAATAGAAGTCAATGGCTAATTCCGGCAGTCAAATCGGAATTTTTCGCCAGAGGTCATCATTAATAAAAAAAAAAAATTAAGGTGGTAACTGACAAATTTTTTTTTAAAAGGTGGTAAGTGACAATTTTTTTTTAAAAGGTGGTAAATGACAATTTTTCTTATATATATATTGCCAAATCAAACCTTTTAAAATTATTTTTTTGCGAAAAGAAACATTTTTTAAAAAAATTTGTCGGTTAAAACCTTAAAATAATTTTTTTTGCCAGAAGAAACCTAATGTTACTTATCTGATGTTGACCGATATTTTCAGGCATTGACCACTTTATTTTTCCTAATTGCACTCCCCTTCCTCTTTTCTTCAACCTACCCCCAACTATCTTTTTTTTTTCCTTATTTTTTTATGGCAAAACACAAATTATCAAGTAACCTCTTTCAATCTATACACCGCCACCATCACCACACATTTTCACCACTACCACACCGCCATCACCACAAGTGTTCATCATTATGTTCAAATTTTGGGGGTTTCTGGGTCGTTTTTCATTAGTTCGAATTTTGAGGATTTCATTTGGTTTTGATTTGTCCAAATTTTGGGATTTTAGGTTGGTTTGAAAATTTGGGGAATTTGGTTTTTGAAATGGTGTAGATTATTGTTTGAAAGTTTTAGAAATTGTAAAAAAATTGAAACTTGGGTTTTCTTGCTTTATGATGTACTGTACAAGAGATAACTTTGTCTAGCAACCAATCTTAATATCCTTAACAAGTTGTAAATTCAGATTTAGTTTCAATTTTGTCCGAATTTTTGGTTTGATTTTGGTACTTGAATTTGGTATTCGAATCAATTTGAATTGTTTTGGGGTTGTTGATTATAACTCAGAATGAGATGGTTGTTTGGTAGTTGTGGTGTTAGTGCGATGATTTTGGACGTGCGTGGTTGTTGCTCGGTGAGATGGTTTTGGACGGGGGTATTGCTCATAATAAGCTAATTAATGGTAGTCATTGATGCAAGGTAGGACGTAAATAAACAAGAAAATGAGAAAGGAGTGTAACTAGAAGAAAATGACGAGTCAACGCCTGAAAAAATTAGTCAACATCGGAAAACAGCAAATAAGTTTCTTCTAGCAATTTTTTGTAAGGTTTTAAGTGGCATTTTTTTTTTAAAAGGTTTCTCTTCGCAAAATTTTTTTAAAAGTTTTCTTTTGGCAATTTTTCTCTCTCTCTCTCTCTCTATATATATATATATAATACTGCCTCCTTTAACTAATAAAATCCTCCGTACTAACTAGAGGGGTTTTTAATTTATCAACTTGATAAATTTAACAAATTTATCAAAAAAAATTTCAATAGTTATTTTCAAGTCACAAACTATAATTTTCAAGTCACAAATGTTATTTTTCAAGTCACAAAATTATGAGGTCACAAGACATATATTTCAAGTCACAAAATTGATTATAAATTCAAGTTAGAATTTTATTTTTTCAAGTCAAAATATGTAAGTTTCAAGTCAAAATTCTTGATAAATTTAGTTAAATTTGTCAAGTTGATAAATTTAGAATTTCCCTACTAATTAGATGCAACAAATATTGTAGTTCAATTTAATATTCATTTCATATTTGTCCAGACACATTTTAAAAATCTATAACTGTAATTATATATATTTATATAAATTTTAAAAATTATATATTAATTACGTGCATACCAAGACGAATCAAACAAATTCCATATTGACTATATTCTTTATTAAGTGAAATACCCTTACAAGGTTTTCAGGGAAATTTGGAAAAAAAAAAAAGTACATTTTACTAAGTACACAGGATTGTAAGTGGTGCAAGAGAACGAAGGAGGAAGGGGTCTACTGTTGGTTTACGGGTTGGTTCTTGGAATGTGGGGTCTCTAACGGGGAAATCAGCGGAAGTGGTGGAGGTAATGAAGAGAAAACGAGTAAACATCTTGTGCCTTCAAGAGACAAGGTGGACAGGACAGGGGGCTCGGTGCTTGATCTTGGGGTATAAGGTGTTGTATGCTGGACAAGACAAGAATCATGGGAAATTGTTGATAAAACTCCAAAATAGCATTTTCTTTTGACCCATTTTTTTTCCCTTATCATTCAAGAAAGACAAGAAAATTTCCGGGTAGCAAACATTATCCAAAATTTCTCTTAGATTTGAACCCATAGCTGCTAAGTCGAATTACTAGTAGTTTTGTTCTGTTTTCTAGCTTAAGGGTAGATCATGATGGAGTTAGGAATGGAGTAGGTGTAGTCCTTGATGAACGAGTTTCGCAAGAGGTAATCGAGACTTATTGGAAGAGCGACAGGTTGATAAGGGTGAAGTTGTTGTGTGGTAATGAGATTGTTAATGTTATCAGTGCTTATGCTCCCTAAGTTGAGCTAAGTGCGGAGGAGAAACGACATTTTTGGGAGGATCTTGATGAGGTGGTCCAAGGTGTCCCTCACACGGAGAAGCTATATATTGGAGGTGACTTGAATGGGCATGTTGAGGACCGTCGGGATGGTTTTGAGAGTGTTCATGGGGGTTTTGGGTACGGGCAGAGAGACGATCACGGAGAGACCATATTGGATTTTTCCCACTCGTACGACTTAATTTTGGCTAATACTTGGTTTAGGAAGCGAGATTCCCACTTGATAACTTTTCATAGTGGAGAAAATGCAACCAAAATAGACTTCCTGCTCACAAGGAGGGAGGATAGACAAAGTTGCATAGATTGCAAAGTCATCCCAGGAGAGAGTGTGGTTACCCAACACCGGCTATTGGTGATGACTATTCGTTTAAAAGAGAGTGGGAAAAATAAATGTAGTAAAGGGGAGCCAAGGATAAGATGGTGGACCTTGAGGGATGCAAATGCTAAGGTTTTCACAGAGAAAGTGATCAAGGAGGCGAATTGGGATAAAGAGGCGGATCTAGAGGTAGCTTGGTCACAGATGAAAAGTTGTTTCCTTAAAGTGGCCAAGGAGGTCTTGGGGGAATCAAGGAGAAGGAGTATAATGCATAAGGATACTTCTTGGTGGAATGAGGAAGTGAAAGCAGTGGTAAAACACAAAAGAGATTGTTATGTGTGTAGGATCGAGGAAACCTTCGCAGAGTATAAGGAGGACAAATGTAAGGCAAAGGTAGCAGTGCGGCAAGAGAAAGAAAAGGTTTTTCAGGAGGTTTATGAAAAGTTAGACTCTAAAGAGGGAGAAAAGGAAATATACAAAATGGCAAAGAGAAGACAAGAGGCGAGGAAGGCTATTGGCTTGGTAAAGTTTGTCAAAGATAAGAACCATAAGGTTTTGGTTCAAGACGAAGACATAAAAGACAGGTGGCAGGGGTACTTCGATGAATTGTTTAATGGCAGTCAACGAGAGGTCACAGGAGATACGGTAGTGGATGAGGAGGAAAATAACATAGAATATGTGCGGAGGATTAGAAGGGTAGATGTGGAGACTGGTTTGAAAAAGATGAAATCAAAGAAAGAAGTTGGTCATGATGGTATACCGATGGAGGTGTGGAGATGTTTGGGTAAGGTGGGTATTGATTGGCTAACAGATTTGTTTAACAAGGTCTGAAAGACTTCGAGGATCCCACAAGATTGGCAAAAGAGCACTGTGGTCCCAGTTTACAAGAACAAAGGAGACGCCCAAGATTGTTCTAACTATCGAGGGATCAAGCTTATGAGTCACACTATGAAGTTGTGGGAGAGGGTGATAGAACATAGGTTGAGGGCATGCACAAGCATCTTTGAAAACCAATTTGGTTTTATGTCTGGAAAGTCCACTATACAAGCAATTCATTTATTAAGGCATTTGATGGAGTTTTATAGGGCGCGGAAGAAGGACCTCCATATGGTTTTTATTGATCCACAAAAGGCTTATGACAAGGTGCCAAGAGATGTTATTTGATGGGAAATGATGAAGAAAGGTATACCACGAAGGTATACTGACCTGGTTAAAGACATGTATCGGGAGGTGTCCACAAATGTTAGGACTTGTGATGGGTTGACTAAAGACTTTCCTATAACAATTGGGTTGCACCAAGGGCCATCGTTAAGCCCTTTTTAGTTTACATTAGTTATGGATGAAGTAACAAGATCCAAGATGAGGTACTATGGTGTATGTTGTTTGCGGATGATATCGTATTGGTGGATGAAACTAAAGAGGGGGTTAATGCCAAATTAGAGCAATGGAGACAAAGGTTGGAGTCTAGAGGGTTTAAGTTAAGTCAGAGTAAGACGAAATATATGAAATGCCGCTTTGGGACTCAGAGGGGGGGTAAGTGATGCAGTGGTAAGGTTTGGTGGAAAAGCCCTAGATATGGGGGAATGTTTTAAATATCTCGGGTCATTTATCCATAAAAATGGTGATATTAACCAAGATGTGACACATAGGATTAAATCTTGGTGGCTTAAATAGAGAGCAGCTATGGGAGTGTTATGTGACAAAAACATCCCGTCAAAGTTGAAGGGGAAATTCTACCGGACTGCCATAAGACCAGTGTTGCTCTACGGTACAAAATGTTGGGCTTACAAGAAGGAGCACATTCAAAAATGGAGTTACGGAGATGCGGATGTTGAGATGGAAGTGCGGGAACACTCTAAGGGATAGAATCAGAAGTGAAGCAATACGTCGAAAAGTTGGGGGTTGCAGACATAGCAAGTAAATTAAGGGAGAATCGTTTGCGTTGGTTCGGACAAGTGAGATGGAGACCCGAGGGAGCCCTGGTGCGACGAGTGGACGGGTGGGATCATGGAAATCTCAAATGACNTTTTATAGGGCGCGGAAGAAGGACCTCCATATGGTTTTTATTGATCCACAAAAGGCTTATGACAAGGTGCCAAGAGATGTTATTTGATGGGAAATGATGAAGAAAGGTATACCACGAAGGTATACTGACCTGGTTAAAGACATGTATCGGGAGGTGTCCACAAATGTTAGGACTTGTGATGGGTTGACTAAAGACTTTCCTATAACAATTGGGTTGCACCAAGGGCCATCGTTAAGCCCTTTTTAGTTTACATTAGTTATGGATGAAGTAACAAGATCCAAGATGAGGTACTATGGTGTATGTTGTTTGCGGATGATATCGTATTGGTGGATGAAACTAAAGAGGGGGTTAATGCCAAATTAGAGCAATGGAGACAAAGGTTGGAGTCTAGAGGGTTTAAGTTAAGTCAGAGTAAGACGAAATATATGAAATGCCGCTTTGGGACTCAGAGGGGGGGTAAGTGATGCAGTGGTAAGGTTTGGTGGAAAAGCCCTAGATATGGGGGAATGTTTTAAATATCTCGGGTCATTTATCCATAAAAATGGTGATATTAACCAAGATGTGACACATAGGATTAAATCTTGGTGGCTTAAATAGAGAGCAGCTATGGGAGTGTTATGTGACAAAAACATCCCGTCAAAGTTGAAGGGGAAATTCTACCGGACTGCCATAAGACCAGTGTTGCTCTACGGTACAAAATGTTGGGCTTACAAGAAGGAGCACATTCAAAAATGGAGTTACGGAGATGCGGATGTTGAGATGGAAGTGCGGGAACACTCTAAGGGATAGAATCAGAAGTGAAGCAATACGTCGAAAAGTTGGGGGTTGCAGACATAGCAAGTAAATTAAGGGAGAATCGTTTGCGTTGGTTCGGACAAGTGAGATGGAGACCCGAGGGAGCCCTGGTGCGACGAGTGGACGGGTGGGATCATGGAAATCTCAAATGACGTAGGGGAAGACCGAAAATGACTTGGTGGGAAGGGGTTAAAAAGGATATGAAGCTTTTAGATTTACAAGAGAATGAGGTTCTCGATCGCAGGGGATGGAGGAGGAAAATTTATGTGGATGACCACATGGAATGATTAATTTTGGTTCATGTAGCCGACCCTAATTTTTTGGGATTAAGGCTGTAATTGATTGATTGATTGATCAGGTTTCCAAAGAACTTCTTAAGTGTTTTCTATTGTCCAAGTTTCCAACACGTTGAAACTCTAGATTCTATAAGTTTTTGTGCTTAATAGCTATGTTTATCTACCAGTTGCTTTACAGAAAAGAAATTGACTAAAATGTTTAATTGCACCTTCTTTTCAGCAATCAAATCCAATGATTTTCATGTATTATACTAACAATTTGTAGATTATTTTTAAAAATACATAAATTAAGAAGCATTAATAGAGCAAAAGGAAAAATTAAAGCTAAGTTTAATGAAGTCATTTTACTTGAAATATGATAAACCTCAATCTGGTTGACGTATCAATCAAGCCCACCTCTCTAAGTCTCTAACAATTTAGTCGCATCAATTTACTTTTCATACTAACAACATTTTTCTTTCCAAGTAGATCATAAAACTATAAAAGACGATTAAAGCAAGCTAAGATTGATGAATAATGCAAAATTCAAATTGATGCAACTAAAACGTTACAAAGGTTGTAAAATGTTTTAGGATAATATTTTGGAAAATATATCCTACTTATACGTAACCTTTATAAATATAATCCATGAAACTTAACTCCAATGCACAATATGTAACATTATACAATTTAGTGCACCGGTAAAACCTTATGACAATTGGCCAAAAATCCACTTCATTGACACAATATCCATCTTTTTTTTTGTTGCTACATAAATTTTCATATCTTCCAAGACGCAACTTATAATATTAATATCTCGAGTTTGATATAATAAAAAAATTATATATTTGGAAAGTATACATTGAAACGAATCAAATAAGATTCCATATGAATAAGTTTTTCCTTGCTTATTAAGCACCCAATTGAGTTAAATTTGCAACATGAATAGAGTAAAAAGTCAATAGGTACCAACTAAAAAAGTACTGAGTATCAAAATAATAACCATAATAGAATTATAGAACCATTAGAAAGGAAAAAAAAAACTTCCGATGACATGAATAGCAGAGGAGACTCAAAATTCCAGCCGAAAATGTAGACTAACTTTTGACACAGGAGGTCTTTACTCTTTACAATAGGTGACTAAAGTTTGTCTTTTCTAAGGATGGAAATAAGAAGGAATCATGTCATGGCCTATCTGATATAGCTAACATCAAGATAGCTTCAATGATTCAGTTTCAAAATAGCTTTGACGAAGCAAATTTAACTGATATAGTAACATAGAGATCAGTCTGGTTAGCTAACGATGACATGAATCATACAACGTATCGATAAGTGACGTATCTTCCAGCTGTTTCACTACGCCGGATAATCTTCACAACTTGTCCACGCTTCAGCCCATAGTATCTTGCAACCGGATCAGTCACTTGAATTCTTGGTAGCTGAAATCCACAAAACACACATTATCGAGTGCCAACCCATACTTTGTAAGTAATCACAAAAGAGATTAAATCACCCGAACAAATGAAGCTATACAATGAAGCCGATAGGAATACATATACGCCAGCATGAAATGTACTAACCTGAGTTTCCTTCAAAGTATACCTTTGGAGCAGTGTCTTCTTTTCTTCATCAGTTAGCAATTGATGCTCAGGAACAAGATCATGATTCCTTATGTTAACCAGCAGCTCTGTATCCTGAAGCAATGAATGACATTTTAGGGAACAGAAGTCATAATCATATAAAACGGCCAAGTAAAAATTATTGCTAAACATTTCACAGGCAGCTCAGTGCAACGAGATATGATCATCGCAGCATCAGGTAATTAATGGCCTTTTGCTTAATAATAACAGCCAAAACTCTAAACAAATGCTCTATGTTATCAATCAAGACTCCAGAGGTACCAACAATGTGTTATAAACTTATAATTGTTCAGTCGAAAACCAACCACTTACACAACACCTTTTCAGGCTACTTTGATACAGATGACTAAAAGCATAGGATAAAGACATAAAGCAAGTATAACAGACACATTTCATTCATTAAGCATGAAAAAGTGAAGCTTTATATCAACCTGAAAAGCCTCAATGTGGAATGTAGAACAAGGTTCACTGACGGCAGCCTTGGCAAACTGAGTCAAGACCCCATGGACCACCAACAATGCTCTTGAAACATTTTCCTTGTTCATAATCTTGACGTATTCCTGTATATCTTCAACACCAACCTTTGTTTTCTCAGGGACAAAAACATATATCTGCAACAGAGAAAAAAGGCAGAAAGCACTAAGCAGAACACTGCAATCTTTTCAGATAGCTGAAATTATAATTCATTGGAAGTAATCAATTCTACAGCCGGATACAGAATTAAGTCCAAAGAGGATAGAATACCTATATTATGCCTGAATCACTTAACATGAGAAAGTATCAACAACGTACACGGAAATTCAAAGGGTACCTGATCAGAGCTATCATTTCGCTTGGTCTTTTGGATAGAAAGGCATTCCTTCTTCACATATTCACCATATTTTTCAATGAATCCCTCCTTTGTCCTATTGAGCTCATCGTCAGTCACCATATAGCCTCTATCATTCAACATTTGCAGTACTGTCTTCTGAATTCGGTACATTCTATATACATCTTCACCCGAAGTAGCCATTCTATAGTTACCTAACAGAAAACAACTTTCGGGATCAATTTTATCCATTTCACTCCACACCAACATTAAAAAACGGCTCATTACAACTCTTCTAATCCGACAATGGAGTTGACTAATAGTTTTGGAAGACAATGATGCAGACCTTAGTCGCGCTAGGAAGGTATGCTAAAATTGTTTACAAAGAGCACAATACGCTTAATTTCACCTTCATCAAGCTCTAAAACCGGAGCTTACACGTCACGTATTACAGCTTGAATAAATCAACTCAGTTTTAACTTCTAAGCATGCAATCTAACAGATTTGCAATTGCAACTCTAAAGTCGAAAACTCAGTGCAAAATTGCACGATACTATGTCACACAATACAACAATAGCAATTTAAGCTTGAATGTTCTTCAAATTCCACAATTACATAAATTACTATAAGCTAATGATAAAAAAAATTCACAAAATTCAACAATAAAACCCTAAAAATGCGGAATTCAACCAACAATTCGAATTACAACAAAATTTCCCAAGTTTCGGAATTTCGGACATAAATATTTCAAAGAAAAAACCTAAAAATTTATTAAACTCAACTTCGAAATGCAAAATTAAAACCCTAACTACTAATTTGGCAAGTAACAGCTATAATTACGAATTTAAAAATACAAAATAAAAAATTGCGGCAATAACAAATACACAAAATATGAATTCGAAGCAAAAAATATAAAAAAGAAAATGAAAATTGCAACTTTACCTTAGAAAATGTTGAAGGTTGAACTGAATTTCCAAATGCTACGATAAATCAGTGAGACATTAAGGGTGAAGAGCGATATAGTTAGTACAAGCATAAACCCAAACAAATATCGACGTAAATATTCAAAAATCGTACATAACATATACCCCGCCAAGTTGGTTATATGTTGGGGGACAATAGTGTCAAATTGCCAAATTGGGATATTATTTCCGAACCCCGAACGGGCAGGACACAACACGATACTATGACTCGATAATGATGGACTTTGATATGTTTAAATGAATAGGTTGATCGGATACATGACACTCTTATTTGGCTTTTACACTCATATATGATAGGTTGGGTTTGATGGTTATAATATATTTAAAGTTAAGGGTATTTTGGTAAATTCTTTTCCAATATTTTTGTAACTTAATAAATACATTGTGATTTTTACTGATTCTGTGACATGAAATTGATTATAATTTATATGTGGTGTTAATTTACAATCAATGTTATGACTACTATAGGGATTTTTAATAATATGCATTGTCAATTATTTATTATAGCTCGTACGTTTTTTTTATTAAAATGTTATCCTTGGACCAAAGGCCCTCCACACTATGACACCAATACATTGTTATGGTTTGTGTTAAGGACTTTAAAACATTTAAGCAAGTGAGCTGACAGTGACACAATGAGACACAATTATTTAGCTAGTTAAATTCGAGACAAACATTTGAAACATCTAAATAAATTACATGACACAATAACATCTAATTTTCAATTGCGATACAGTAACAAGACTCGAACACATACAAAATTAACAAGCTTGAGTCAAGAACTTTGACACAATAAAACAAACAGGCTAACATAACATGTTTATTAAGTAAAGAATTCAACTCATTTTGTATAGCAAGTTGACACAAACATAACACAGTTGCCAACACCCATAAGAAAAACGAGGGAGAAATCAGAAATAAAGAAATCTTACTATCATAACTCATAAGTAAAAGGAAAAGGGTTCAAAATGTACTACTACAAATTAAAATTACTCGGAGTAAAAAACACCGTTTATATTAATAAATTTCAATTTCAGCATCACAACAAGTCAGTATGTCCGAGTGGTTAAGGAGACAGACTTGAAATCTGTTGGGTTTCGCCCGCGCAGGTTCAAATCCTGCTGCTGACGTTTTTTCATATTAATTTCTTTACTCCAAAATCTGCAATTTCATGAAATTAGGGTTAATTTGGAATTTTTGATCACAAAATTCAATCTTTTCTACAAATGTCACTTCACTACAAATCTTGGGTCACCTTCAGGTATGCTTATAGTTGATCACTTTTTTAATTTTTGTAAATAATTATGAAAAATTTAGCATATTTTGTATTTTATTTTTGTGGTTAATTAATAAAATTAGAGAAAAGTTTACATGTGATTATGAGTATTTTTGTTTCTTTTCTAAAGTTTGATTCTTTATTAATGGTTGCTAGCAGAAAGAATCGTACTATATTGTTGCTTGAAAAATCAATCATATTTCTAGAACCAAAAAAGCTGAAAAGAAAATTATTGATTCTTTGATTCTGATTTTGAAGTCTAGATTTTATTTGGCTTTTTAAATCTTTTAGACTTTGAATTTAGCAATTTTGGAATTTTAGATGTCTTATTTTTCAAATTTTTTGGGTTAGTTTCATGATTGTGTAATGTATTAGGGTTTAATTACATTAATGGTAAAAAAATGTTGAGAAATAATTATTCATGGTTTAGGCTTTTGGGAAAAAAAAAATAGTAATGATTTAGTGATTCGCGTAGGTGGTTCATACTATCTTTGAATTGTTAGATATTCACTTAGTGAGTGGTAAGCCTAATCTGTTAGTGTATTCAATTAGTTTAGTTGGTTAAAGTTTCGAGGGGTACTGGATAATTGAGATTGAATCTACACCGCTATTAATGTTTCTACTTATGATTAGTAATTTATTCATTAGTAATTGAGCTAGTTACTACACCGTTGTTTATGACTCTACTTACGGAAACAAAGAATAATTAAAATATTTGGATCTTACCGGTTGCCATACCGTGCTACTCCGCTTTGTGGTCTTTTTGTGAGTTGTGACTTTATTTACCGGTTAGGTTTGGTTTATGGGATGTTGTTGTATTGAGTAATACATAATTACATAGGTGTCATTTCATAATAGCTACGTTATTGTATTTAGTTATTTAATGGTGATAACAAGGATGCTATGCTTGTTTAATACATATGTATCATTTAGCAAGGGGTAGCATTTAGGTGTTAGCTACGTAACCTATCAGTTCATTAGTTGCCAATCTTTGATATGTTTAGCTAGAATAATCTTCTTTTCTTAGGTCAGTTAGATGGTAAACAGAAAAGTGGGGAAGAAAGGTGTATTGGTCCCAGGAGCTGCAGAGGGGGTGGGGTTATTTATACTACACTTGTTTCAATTTAATTGCAACGATTTGACTTATAGTGTGAGTACTAACTAGTGCAAGTCAAACCATTGCACTTAAATTGAAACGGAGGTTGTAAGTGTTTTGATCACCGTTAAGGACATTAGCTGTTAAGGTCAATGGAAAATTAAGAGCGTACTTTGTCAACCTCTTTGTGACCGAAATTTACCTGTTTGTTTCCTATTACACTTTGTATAGCCTCTACAATGGAATATAGATAGAATGTACTTATGCAGTAAAAGTGTGTGAATGCATGGAATTATGTGCATGCTTTTTTCTTTCATGTTGAAATAACTATTGCCATTTGCCAAAAAGGTCCTTTATAGTATTTAGATCTTGATGCAGTAAATTTTTTGCTAACTGTGCTGATGGCATTGGTACACTGCCTGTTTCTTTATACTGCAGGTCTTTCTGTAAGTGGGTATCAAAGACCTGGGAGCCTCCATGGGCTGGAGTTAGAGTGGAGCATCTGATTCGAGCGAATTCTTTAAGTAGTTTTACTTTGTTAGACATACCTGCAGAACAAAAAGGTACGTCAGCAGAATGATGCTTCCGTTTTCGTGTTAAGTTTTCCGCAGATGGAAATATGGAATTAGAGTGGAAAAGACTAAACATCAAATCATCTCTATGGTCGACAAAATCCAGATTTTTGAGTGGAAGCACTGTGCGAGGAAATGCCAAGTTTAGATTGGTCTTGAAGTTCAGATTAGATAAAAACTTCTTTATATTCTTCAAATATTAGGCTTATCTTGTTCGTCATTACTTGTGCTTCCTAGCTAAAAATGGACAGAATAACAATCCAATGTGGATATTGCAGGCTAGAGCATTTTACAATAAAAAAGACTGATAGTTTTTGTTGCTTTAGATGTCGTTCCCTCATTCCTATGCCAAAATTTGAAGCACTAAACCATACCAATATTCTGAAGAACATAAGTCAAAGTGATGATCAGCTGCAGCAGATCAGAAATTATAATCTACACCACGGTGCTTATAAAACTGGCAGTCTTGGAAGTGTGTTAGGATCATCTGGATATATATCTCAGCCAACACAAATGCCAAAAGCTTCTTTTACAATTTTGAATGCATGCCCTAGAGGTATCTCTGCACCTAAGCTTGGGAAGCGAGCACTTATATGTGGTGTGAGTTACGCAAATCAGAAATACAAGCTGAAAGGAACTCTTACCGATGTGTACAATATAAAGCAGCTTCTCATAAATCGATATCATTTTCCAGAGCGTGCAATTAGAGTTCTTACAGGTAATTCTTGATTTATGATTTTGCCTATGGAGTGGTTGCTTTTATACAGTGCTACAGCCTACAGGTAGAACTCTAGAATGAACTATGAGTATATGACCATTTGTTTGATCAGTTTATCCCAAGAATAAGGTAAAGATTTAATTTGGAAACAATTGGTCAGTATGTTTAGCAGTTTAGAACTTTAGAGATTAGTCAAGCTCTTCATTTTTTATTCGTTTCTAGGCTATTTGGGGAAATAGACAAGGAAATTGTTATCATTGGAAAAATTGTAGAGTATGTAAAGTGCAATATATGAGGGCATAAAAAAACTGTAATGGCAGTTTCCAACTTTCCACTCTTGTGGTATGTACATTTGGTAAAAAAGCTTTTACTCCATTATTTGTCTTTTGGATTGCCCTTGTCATGTGTTACATTCTCCACAATGTCTCCTGTAATAATCCTTTTCATTAGTAGAAACTAGAAAAGTTATTGTCAGTTGGAATACCCTTGAAGAAAGGGTTCCCCTGGTTTAATTCTGGTTAAATTAAAAGTTCCCCTATACATTAGTACAAAGCTATGAAATCCAAAGTTTGTTATAAATATTGTGATGTAAACCAGGGCTTCAATCTGACAACTGACTAACTATTTACTGGTGCTATCATTTCAATGTACACAAACTAGAGGAGAATACCTTAGATCGAGTTCCTACAAAAGCAAACATTGAAAAAGGTTTTCGATGGCTTGTAGAGGGATGCAAACCAGGGGATTCACTGGTGTTTTATTTCTCTGGACATGGGTTGCGCCAGCTTGATTTTGATAATGATGAGCTTGATGGATTTGATGAGACCCTGTGTCCTATGGATTTCAAGACTGCGGGATTGATTCTTGACAATGACATCAACACCATGATAGTGAAGCCTCTAATAAAGGGGGTAACTCTTCATGCAATCATTGATGCTTGTCATAGTGGAACGATCCTTGATCTTGAGTATATGTATGAACTGAAAGAGTAAGAATTTTACGTCCACAGTCCACAACCCTTTCCCCACCAAAAAAAGATCTGTCATGATGCTTTAGTTAAGCTGTACTCATGTACAGCAGCATTACATACCTGTTTCTAAAGCATTCGATTGATTCCCAACACTTTAGACATTCTAGCTGTTATTATTCTTTTATTCTGAATCTGTGCAACCTTTGAGCTTTAGAATATTGTACAGGTTCAGAATAAGAGGGTTTTAGGAAAGTGATATAATTTCTAACTATATATTTCTGTGTGCCCCTATCATATGCCACAGGAGGAAATGGTTGAACAACAAACCTCCTTCTGGAGTCAAGAAGTGCACAAGGGGTGGTCGTGCCATCTGTTTTAGTGCTTGCCGTGATGAAGAAATGGCCACTGACAGCAATGTAAGGGCCTGATCTTCTTTTACATCATTTGAGCTGTGTTGCTGGCTTTAAAAATTTATTGAGCATCTGATCTTAATTCTCCTTGATGATTCTGATATTAGAATTGTATTTGAGAGGGGCTGAATTGGATAATTATTGAATTAATGATTATAGATTTGCAAGCTTAATTGATGATTTATGAACTGTTCATTAGTTTTATTTATCTCCCTAGTGTGTGTTTACTATAGAAGTCTGTCTAGTGGTGTGTAGCGCAACTTTTTTCTAGCCAATTTTTGTTTAATTAAATCATTCTTGTTACAATTTGGAAACTATTTGGTTCAAGATGCTTTTATCTCTTTGTTGATTGCTTTTATTAAGTGTAGGCTTTTACAAAGAAGGGCATGAGTGGTGTCATGACACATTGCTTCATTCAAGCCATTCTGAATAAACCAAAGCTGACTTACTTCGAACTCTTGAATTATGTGCGCGAGACCATTTTGAAGACCTTTGATTCAAGATGCCTCAGTTCTAAGCTCATTGACAAGTTGTTACACCGCACATTATCACAGGCAGGTTTTTGTTACCTTTAGTTAATTATACTGGAAGTTTGACTTGAATTCTTTCAGACTCTACTCTTTGATGGCTTCAATTGATGTTTCAGTTTTCTATTCTGCAGGAGCCACAGCTATCTTCTTCTGAAGTTTTTGATATTGAGAACACGACATTCAGTTTGTGATTGTCCTCCAGATGACGCTAAGCTTGGATCATGGTCACCGCTCTATTTCTGTACGTAGCAAGGGCCTTCTGCTATCTATTTTTTCTTACGTGGCTTGAAAATTGTAGCTTACGAATGTTTACCATTATCCTTTCGAGTTGTGTGCATAGCCAATCATGTTGAAATTATGAATTCATTATTGTTTAATATTACTTATTGGTTGCAACAACTTGTCTATATTACTATCCCCACTTCCCATATTACCTGATTGCACCAGAAGACTGGCTTTAGAAAATAAGAAAAAGAAGAAAACAATAGTACTCTAACTAGAAAGCATCAAATAATGAATGGTGCCCAACATATTTTACACACAGTTGAGGAAACTATAGTAACACAATCACATATATCAATTGTATTTATCCTGCTGCCAGTAGAGCCTCACGAGAAGAATTACACCACCTTAAGAAAGAGCTATAGAGGTTAGGCCAGTCTGAGGAGGAGCATTGAGCGAAGTGGTGCACCCACAAAGATAATAGTTTCTCTTGGTTTTCGGCTTCCTCAATTTGGTTGTTGATTATGTCCTCTAGTAATCGCTCGATTTCTCTTTGTTCACTGGTGCTTAGAGTTGGTGTATCAGTTCCATTGCTGGCCCGGCATAGTAAAGGAAGCCATGTCATCAGCATATTAACCTTTGTTTGCTTTTGCTGTTCAGTTTCGCCTCCTTTAGTTTGGTGCTTTATACCCAACTCCATTGCATGCTTGATCAAGAAAGCTGCCCACGAAGTTAATAGTTTTAGAGATCGAGAATTGGAGCATGGTGTTATAGAAAGAGTAGTGTAGAAACTAGGAAATTCTTTAGACTTAGTTCCTCTTTTCCTCAGTTACATGTTTAGAAGTCACACCACTGAGGAATATTATACTCCTTACTAAGCGGCGAAAAAGTGTACCGTGTTGTACTTATATATTCAATTGGCCAACAAATTTAGCTAGATAGTATTCAAACCACTTTCACCAAAATGAATGGATTTAATGTTAATTAAACATATAGGCAGTATTCTGTTTTGTACTACTCGAACTTGTGTATGTACATTTGAATGAACCTTTAATCTAATTGATACATGTTTGGTTGCAATGGGAATTGATTTCCCATTGTATATTGGTTTGTGTTTGTTTGGTTGGTATTAAGTAAGTGTTAATTCCTCGGAAATAAGAATCACTTAGAGCCAGCCATATTTCTCATTGACAGGAAATACTAACAACACACGAACTGAGAGGCCGTGTACCTATTATGGAGTATTATTATTATTTTCTTCTAGTTAGATGATTCTTCAATTCATGTATCTTATTCAACAATCAACTAGACAATTTTACATCCTTGAAAGTGGAACTTAGAACATAAAATGGTGTATGATTTGTCAAAATCATTAATATATATCACCTTGCGGTATTGATTCATCAAACAAAGTGAGCCGCAAAAGAATTGGAGGAAATTTAAACCAAATTATGTGAACCACGAAAGACTTGAGAACCAAGTTTCAACTTTCAACCAACAAAACAACAGACTGAATATTCTATGAAAGTGAATGCTGAAGTTTTATTTCTGAAAATTGTGTATTAATGACAAATTAAGGCTTGGGTGTATAGGTTACTCTATGATGGGTGTAACTATCGACTTATACTTGATCGACTCTAATTTTAGGTTACACCCCAATTTTGGTAACTTATTAAGATGTTAAAAACATTGAAAGTAGAGTTTTTGTCTGTGATTGTACCTGTCTTACATTAGTTCATATTTTTCCAAAATAAATTTGACTACTATACCAACTAACCTGTGAGCCTGACAAATGATGCTTGGATCCTCGGCTCAGCAGTCAAAGACAACCAACCCAAATTCCGAGCCAAACCCCATTTCCCTAGCGCCACCTCTCCACCACCACTCTCCTCCATCTTTTGGGCCAGCCACAGCAGCTCAGCTGCCATCTTTTCCGCAGCAGGTCCATCACCCTCCTTCCCCCAATACCATTCCTTGGCCGCAGCCTTCACAGCCCGTCTAAGCCCAAAACTACTGGGCTCAGGCCCAACCCCAATGCTGCCTTCTTTATTCATCAATGCAGCTTCGATCTGCAAAAGTATCTTACCAAAGGCTTCAGACAGCACAGCACTGTTGATCTGTCTAAGAGCATCAGTCCTTTCCTCAAGGTTATTCTCATCAATCAACTTCTCCACCAAGGAGCGTACAACTTGGTACTTCCTTGAGCTGGTGGGGATACTGTTGACCAGACTCAACAGCTGGTAAATAGCTCGTGCAAAGGCCGTGTCACCACCTCCACCTCGGTCATTAGCACTGCTATTAGCCATCTGCTGCTCACCATAACGATAATGATAGTGTTTATAATCAACCACCTTTGACGAGAAAGGTAGGAAGTCAACAACATACAGGAGGAAGACAAAGAACGATGCCACGAGGTATCGTAGGAAGTGTAGGACCTTGTACTTATGGGACAGAAACACCAAAGTTTTATCAACTGACAAAACCATTGGTTTGATGAGGTTGTGAAGGATTTGAAATAGAGGGGATGATAACGTTGATAAGTTCTCTTTTATCACTCCCATGTCTTTGTTGTGTTTTTGTTAGTTTTTTCGGTTGAGGAAAAAATGGCAAAAGAATGGAAGCTTGGTTGTTATTTGGAGGAGTTATACAGGAGATATAAACTGAAACTGTTTAACTGCTTGTTTAGGAGATAATTAATGAAGAAGAGTTAACTTGCTTATAAGTTGGACAAATTAGTTGGGGTGTTTGAGTTGTAGCTGTTAACTATAAATATGAACCGTTGAATTTTGTTTTGCGTAATTGCGTGAGTATTATACTTCAATTTCAAGCTTCAGTGTACTTGTTTTATATTGCATTACAATTTGCAAATGTCTTATAGGAATATGAAATAGTAATGCATATATACATGCAATAAATTAGAGAGATAGAGTATTGTCAAAGCATTTTTAATGTGCATGCATTGATCAATGTAAATGATACAATTATAAAGTTACTACTTACTAATGAGCGATCAGGGTTACTTAATCATTATCCTTTATTACTTTTGGGTAGGTTATGATCTTATTCATCCTTCAGTGTGTTGTAGATGACTAGATGGTCATAATCTTTATTCTTTTCAACCTATTTTTGTTTTGTTTTGTTTTTTTTTTTTTTCATCCATGATTATGCTAATTAATATGAACATCTTAATTGTGTTAGATTGAGATTTTAATTTTATTGAACTAAGTTTAGAACTTTAGATGCGAACTTTGATTCCTTTACAAGTACACATTCAAATTCACTTTCATGCTCCTAGATATCTTATGTTTTCCGTTATCGAATGAGCCGTTCAAATGTAAAAGACATGAGTTTATTGCCACCATCCAAAGGTAGTTGGAACTTTGACAAGTCGTGGTGAGGAAAAGGGTTTTGGTGATTCAATAAGAAATGATTTCAAATGCTGTAAGAATTCTTTTGGTTTTTCTATGTTTAATGCATGTCCTGCGTTCTTGATCACCACTAGTTGAGCATTACTCCCCAAGTGCCTGCGCACCATTCTTATATTGTTACACTTGCCAGATGCGGCACTCTACTTACAACGTAGTAAATGATTGGCTTTCATAAAATTAATCTGTATACTTCATCTGTTTCATAATGTTCTTCTCACTTACTGTAGATACACATAATAATAATAAAAAAAAAACAATAGAAAAAGTGTGGAAAAGAGCATTTTTTTTTTGAATGTGTGTCAAATTTTGGAATTATCTGAATCTATACAAAGGAATAAAGTAAAAGTGACAAGAACTTTATGAAACACTCAGTGATGAAAAGTAGAAATATATTTTTCGCAAAACATGCATATGTACATACCGTTGCAATCTATAACCCAAGTCCAACGGAAATATTTGATCTTGCTCTCCCCAAATTATCATTGTAGGCTGCACTCCAACATTAATCAGGCTGAAAAATTAGCATGCATAATTACCTAAACAACCATGCCAATACGAGCAATTCTACCACTTACATGCTTAATTTTCGGCACTCTTGAACTTTGCCTACTGTTAAGTATTTCTTCTATCAATTCTCTCTTTTCTTTCACATAATCTTTACACATAACCTGCATAAATAATCAAACTTTCATATAGCAGTATAACACAACGAAAACACACACCAACCATTAAAAGACCTCTATGTCTATTAGACGAGCCATTAGCGTGCATGAAAGCAAATTAATATTGGGGGATTTGGGGCTCGTACTTAAGAATGTGATAAAAGAAATTGATATATTAGCTTAACCATATCACTGTGATAGATTAGGAATTCCCCGTTATAAACCTGTCTGTAGACCGTAGTATCAACCAATCAATAGCACTTTGTAGTATATACACACTCACATTAATGAAGTCGGTTAAAGCCCAATTAGGCACACCCTTGGGAGGTTTAACATAGGAAAGCCTCATTAACTCTCTCAACTTATCATGAGTCTGAGGCATCAAGATTTTACTAGCCTCATCCAAGTCTTTAACCTTGAACAATCCTTCCTTCAAGTCCTTCTCTTCGAGGCAAACCCCGGTACAACACAACACCGCCTTCTCCACTACCTCGGGAAACTGGCTAGCCATGCTATATCCTACAAAACCGCCGTAGCTTATTCCTACAATGCTCATCTTTTCAACTCCATGTGTGTGCATTAGCTTCATCAAACATCTTGCTTGGAAAGTTTCTGTTCTCTCTTCTTGGCTAGTGTAGGACCTCCCAAAGAATAAGAGGTCTGGCACATAAACCTGTAAGAATATTGTGGCAATTCTATCAAGAAGAAATTAAATTAAAAGTTATGACAAAATTGAAGTTGCAACAAAAATCATAAAAGTCAACTTGGTCTTCCGCTTTATTATTATTATTTTTTTTCATCAATGTCGTTAACTTCATACTTTATAAAAACTAAACAATAAGATTTAGGAAATAAACATCAAATAAAAGTTGATTTCATTCCTTATCAATAATGTTGCTTACATTGTATATAGGAATGAGATGGCCAAGAACATCATAATATTGCCACATTGCATTAGCCCCAAATCCATGCACTAAGAGAAGGTTAGGCTTAGATTGCTTGAATACCTTTGGAACCCAACAATGCATGGTGGTTCCGTCGCCAAAATCCGATGACACGGACCGGAGCCCGGCATAGGAGAAGCTAGCACGGTATAACCAATTCCTTGTTGCTGTGAAGCTTAAGGATCTATATATTGTAGGACTAAACATTGTGTTATGAAGTTAATTTTATTGGAACAACATGTAAATGTTTCTTTTTTTCTTTTTTTTTTTTTGTGTGCGCTAATAATCAATTAATTATTGATGGTAATGTAACATTAATGATTGTTCTAACAATATTAGCTTCAATATCAATGTTTTTGTTACGTACACCAAGATTTTCCCAAAGATATAACCTCGATTTTGGTGGAAAAGAAATTGGAAAATAAGAAGGGAATGTGTATAAACTTTGTTGTGTTGATTCTTGATTAATCGCAAATACATGGATTGGATTAATGGATTATACAAATGAGTAAGTCCTCAAAATGAGGAATATACTGCATTTCCCAAATAAATATAATAATTGACAAGGATTATATGACCATTTTCCCCTTTAAATAAAGACTAGGCTTGAAATTCATATGACGTGCGGACTAGTATTTTTTTTTTTTTTTTTTGTTTAACTAACAGATCTTTTCTACCTAGCCGTAATAAATTCTCTCTCAATGAACTTTCAATTAACGACCTTAATGAACTTTCAATCAAACATATCATCATCTTAATCAACCTTGTTTATTATACATGTTGTCGTGTGACTTTCAATTAATGAAAATTATCTTTCCCTTCCTGAAAAAGTAGCACCTCAACTATAATATTTAAAAATATTTACATAAATCATATCCATTTAATCATATTTTTCAAGTATGATTTTCCGGACCTTCTAGTTTTCATGTGAGAATTTTGACTCACTTCTGGCTTCTATGAAGCCTAATAGTCAATGGTTTAGAAAACATTCATATATTAGAGATCGAGATTATTATGTATGTAAGGCTGATGATATTATGAAGCAACAACATTTGGTCAATCAGACAATAATCAGGATGTATGTACTTGAAAATCATAATTAATGACAAGGATTCTTGGTTGGTTATGACTTGTGAGGATTCTTGTTTACTCCTCTGCACCTGTAGCTCCCTAATTGTAAAAGCAGTTTGACACCAAGGAAGTATTCTGGAGCCCGAGCCCGAGCCCGACTGTGAAATAGTGCAATCATGATTATGGTTCGTGGATCATAAAATTAATTGAGACTTGAAGAGGGAGATAAATAATATTTCACTCCCTATCTCAATTTCCATAAAGGGAAGAGATTTGAACTATTATTGTCATTTGTGAATTTGTCCCGGACTCAATCACAAGAAAATAAAAGCGAGATTACCAAATTATGACACAATAAAATAGAATAAACATGAAAGTAACAAAATAAACTAAGCATAGGACAATGGTTCATCATAAACTGACAACAAAAGTAAACGATAGTCAATTAAAAAGATACATGAGTCCTCTAAATTAACGCTCACTAATTCTCTCAAATCTAGACCCCCCTCAAAACTCATCTAGCGGCTCTCGCTCTTTCCCTAACTCGTTTCCCCTATTGTCCCTACGATTTATTGTGGTATTCTTACCTCTCGACATCAAATTTGACAATATCAAACATACAATTAAACCTGTGCACAATTTAAACTTTAAAATTGAACTACTCACGCATAATTGGAATAACAACGACAACAATAAATTCTAGAGATAACATAATTGAAAACAAATAATTAAGCTAAGAAATAATTGCATAAACTAAAAGTAAAGTTTGAAATAAATCATGGAATTTGATTGATTGAATGTAAACAAAAAAGTGTTTAGAGAGAAAAACTAATGAAACTATTCTATAAATTCGTGATAAAGGCATACATAAGGCGTAGAATAGAAGGCCTAAATAAAGAATTACAAAATAGGATGGAAAAATCCACAAAAATCCCAAGAGAATATTCACCCTGGGTGGGTCGGGGTCACTACTCCTTACCTGAGGTCAATGCCCACGTCCCGGGGCAATGCACAAAGTTCTTCGAAACTATCGTCCTTGCTTATATGCATCCAAACTCGACTCTTATGCTTCCAAAACCTTCCAAACTAAGTCCAAGTTTTCTCAAAGCTCCATAAATGTGGCCATGACTCCTACCAACTCGCCAAGTGCCTATAGTGGCATGAAAACCAATACAAAATACCGCAACAACCATCAAACTAACACACAAGGCATTAAAGAAGACAAATGTTAGCAAAATCGGCTCAAAACTCAAAAGAGCCAAGTTAGAGCCAAAAGCCAATAAAAAAACGAGAGTAAATTATGTATATAAAAATTACTTATCACTGTGGAGCTAGAAAAGTTTATGATAAGCTATATGATATAAGGCAATAAGTTTAGATTTTAGAAAATAGGTTACGAAGCATCGCCCATTCCATATTCTATCGATCTATTTATTTATAACTATACTAAAATAAAAGCCACCTGAATTTACTTTGACATGCTTCGCTTTGTAGTTAAAAAGTTTCTCATTTTAACTTTTTTTATTGCTATATATAAAAACTTAATCAAATTATAAATGTGCTTTACAAATATTTTTGGTAAACACTATTAAGATTATACATTAACATTATTATTGGAATAGAATAAAATGCATGCAATTTCATATTTTTGATATTTTTAGTTTCTTTGGTAATAATAACATTTCTTCTATTTTTAGTAAAGATTATAAATATGATATACAATTAAAATTCACTCCTAATTATTCTAAAATATCACAATAGTTATTTCTTTAAATCATTTCAATGAAGGACATGACCAGTTTCAAAAAATTTAAAGGTAATATTCATATTTTTGTAAATAATGATCCATTTTATCATAAAAATATATAATTTCGTAAAACCAATAATAATTCGAACAAAAAAAGTGTTTATTATTATTATTATTATTAATCATTAATATTATTATTATCATAATCATCATCATTTAATCATCATCATTTAAGTAAGAACATTTTTACCTTAATGATAATATGACTTATTATATAATTTGTAGTTTAAAATACAAATAATATATAAATCAAAGTAATTTTGTTTATATAGAAGGTAATTTATTTTAATATTAATGATTTATTTTTTATTTTTATAAGGCGTGCATCGGATACCATACTACTTATAACTAATGATAAGGATTACTATTTACTAACGTAAATAACTTATATCGTTTTTCGGTTCTTCTACTATTGTGTACTTCTAATTAAATTGTGAAAGTATGTTGACACCAAAAAAGTATTCTCAACCCCGACTGTGAAATGGTGCAATAATGATTATGGTATGTGGTCCATAAAATTCGTTGAGACTCGAAAAGGAACGTAGATCAACAATACTCCACTCCATATCTTAATTTCCATCAAGTGATTTATTAGGAAGAGATTCAATTCAAACCAATATTGTCATTTGTCAAGTTGTCTCGCACTCAATCATAAAAAATACTTTAAAGTCAAGTCTATAATTAGCTTAGTCCTAGATTGAACTTATTGTTGTCTATATGTAATCAAAAGTTTTTGGAAAACAATAAAATAATCTTTGAATAAAACACATCCTTAAGATGAATATTCCATATAAGCGTTGGTAATCAGATGATTAATGAGCCCATATAAATCATAAATGGTAGTAGATGTATGCCCTATGGCTATTTACGACCAAATTAAAACTCCCCTTATCATCAACCTATCTAGACAATAATCTACTACTATAAATTAAAATTGGGTTTTTCTACATTGTGCCCCTGAGTTATTGGGTTTTCTATGGTGTACCCCCCAAATTAGAACTTCCATGTGGTGCCCCTAAGATTCAATTAGTTACTATGCCATGACGGAGGTAACAAAATATTAAATGCTTGTAAATTATTTGTTGTATATATGAGCCATATTGCTCAAAGTGCTCTTTAATTGCAAGGAAAAATGGAAGAGTATGGATCATGAGCAAAGGCGCATGAACCATCAAATTGAGATTGAAATTGTGACATTTTTATCGACAAAGTCATGGCTTAATCACTTACTGAAACTTAGAGGCACCATATAGAAGTTTTACTTTAAGAAGGTACAATGTAGAAAACCCTATACCCCAGGAGCATAATACAGAAAAACCCATTAGAATTTTAAGATGCAAAGTGCATCTTGGTAATTTGTTATGTGGCAATTTCATGTGAACGATGACAAGTCGTCACTATTACACAATTCTACCATGGGTTGCTTACTTAGTTACTCATCTTCAACTAATTAGCCACACTTTGATGAATCAGTAATGACCTGATTCAATTTCAGTTAAATTTAAAATTTGTTTAAAAAAGCTATAAACCCCCACATTCCTCCTTTCCTTAGCACTCTTGAGTTGGTTAGAACTTAGAATGGGATGAAGTGCTACTCATATCTTGTCACAAGTGCACAAAACACAATACCAAGGCCACATTAGAAAATAATAATACACTTCACAAAATCTCACTGATTTTTCTTTCCTTTCTTCAATAAGCATGTACACAATTGTATCTCCATTGATCACAACTAAACAAAAATCCTACCTTCCGGACTGCTAAAAACTAGCATTCTGCCGAAAACTTGCATGATTATGTTACTTGATTCGTTTCAATGCCAAAATTTTATACACATATTCAGAAAGAAAGATTTTCTAGGATCTATGTGTGTATATAAACACCAAGCTTTTCCCGTCTATTATTTTACTCTTGTAATTTCTTAACTTTTGCCTTCTAAAGTGGCTTTTTGTCAAAAGTTGAATCAGTGAAAGGTTGGCTAGTGAAGTCCTGCACAAACTAACTCATGAGCTTCTTCAACCTCTTTTCTCCAACACTGGCAACCTTATTATGCGGCTCAAGAATAAGAGCGTGTCTAAAATCTGCAAACACAATGATGATCATAAGCACAGAAGATATACACCACATCGATTGTTTACAGAAAAATGACAGCTGATCAGACATGATGACCATAATAGAATAACCAATGATTTCATAATAAACAAGAAATTGCTAAGGTTGTATCAGTATAGTTATTCAATAACTAACAATTATAGCAATAGCTACTATACAATCTTTATCTAGTATGAGTAGTATCCCGCTATTATTGAGAATTGGCTACTGAAGTAAAGGAGAACCAAATACCTAGCTATCAGGCATTAAGGCATTAAAGAGAAATAATTCAAAATGTAAAAGAATATTAGAGACCTGAAATAAAAGACGGCATGGGTTTGCAAGTGTTTTTCGCTGTTCCCGCCCAACATCTTAATATAGCCAATATAAAGGTTAGGTTGGTTTTGTAAGTAATGAAAAAAGAAGCTGAGAAATGGAAAAGGTTGCAAAGTCCTTTCCCTTTCAAAGAAGTCAACTGGAAGACACTGGTATTGGAGGCATCTTAGTAATTAAAACAGAGCTGATAAAAAAAGTACAACCTTCAGCAGCCTCTTTATTGCGGAGAAGTGATTCTCTAGCAGTCCCTCTTCGTAAATATGCCTTCACATTCTACAAGATACATTATGAATAAGAAGGTATCCCCAAACTAGAAACAAGAAGACAAATCACTATAAAGCTTATCTTACAGCTGCTAACACAAAAATGCAAAATAAAGTGTTTCTGCATAGACTTGCATATAAGCAAGGTCCACAAAGAAACATGAAACAAATACACAAACACACACACACACACACACACACACACACACACACA
>PYUH01004046.1:1537052-1549673 GCA_016808085.1 Suaeda aralocaspica
CGACGCTTTGAATTTTTTTTTTTTTTTTTTTTTTTTTTGAAATGAAGAAATGGTGTTGGGAACTTTGAGGAAGGTTGGTTGGTTGATTGATTGATTGGAATGTTGGGGAGGGTTTAACGAGGGTTTTAGGAGAGAGAAGGAATGGTTAATGGCCGTTGGATGAAGTGGTGATTTGTGATGGATGTTAAATTGGACGGTGGATGTGAGATTAAACGAAGAGGAGTATGGTTGTTAGTGTGTGAATGTATACACCAAATGTTTTTTTTTTTTGTAGGAATATTCTTTTCTTTTTCTTTAAAACATTTTTTACCACAAATAAATACTATTTTATGTGTTTCACAATATTTGTAAAATTAATTCCTAGGTTTTTTTTGTTCGTAGGTTTTTTTTTTGTTGTTATACAAGATTATTTTGTAGTATATTGCAATTTTGATTTATTTTGGTGTTTACATCTTTGTAATAATTTAGTTGTAACGATTTGGCATAAAATAATGTAAAAATTTGTTAAATCATTACAATTAAATTAGAGGTTTTGGACAACATATTTCCGGCCCAAATTTCGCAACTTTCCCTCGGGCTTTGGCGGGTTAAATTTAAGAAGTTTAGTTGATTTTTTAGACCCGGCCCGAAAAATCCTGAAAAGCCGCTAAGCCCGCTCTAAAATTCCGGGCTTTGGACAACAAAATTAGGCCCGGGTCGAGCCCGATTAGCGGGCCTTCTTTAATGCGGTGAGCCCGACTTGAACCCGGCCCGCCCCATGATCACCTCTAAATTAAATTATTACGATAGTAATAATAGGTAAATAGAGTCATCTCAAAAATTGTTTAATAGGGAAACATTAGTGAGAGACTAGGAGAGAACCTTTTACGACCTTATAGTAAAAATCAAATGTGTGATGATTGCTAAAGAATTTCGGAGTCAAAGAATAAATTTGTTAGGTTTATGTGCAATTGGTGGATGTATAATGTATGTCACATTTTCAAGATTAGGAAAGAAGTTTGTAGACTGATCTGATGTAGTTAAAGGTGTAAAAGGAAGCCAAAAGAGCATTCTTACAATCCAAATATATAATCTAAGTTTGGAACACCTACAAGATGTAGAAATTAGATATTGTGAAATCATGAAATTAAACCAAAATCAGGGTGCTAAAGGTGTATTTGTTGCAAAAGATACCACGAAGTACGTAGTAGCCATTTGACAATTCCTAAGGTCCATTTGATAGCTACTAGCCAGTAATAAATAAAATTTATTTATGGGTCTCAACCATCAACTTAGGCTTTTGGTTGAGTTGATTTTTCCAATATGATATCGAAGTGAACATGACACAAATACTACGGATCCGAATCTCATCCATCCTACCATTTATACTCCGTACGTGGAATATTTAAGTGATGGGCTATCAAACTGATTCGCCGTACCTTATACATTATATAGCAAATTATGTCAAACTAATTGATCCTTGCCTACATGTTGAAAATATTTTGTTAGGTTGTTGTACATTTATTGTCTTCAACTTGTATCTTCTAATAGATAGATACAATAAATCCTTTTATACCAAATTTGAAGATATTAGACAAAGGCCTCCTTTCTTGACCTTTTCTCACGAATTTTTATGTTACTAAATATCCATTTCATGTGCAAGCTAATGTGTAAAAGATGTATGTTTAAACTCTTATCACTTTACCAACAATCCATTTCAATAAACACATTTACATTCTTACAAGTTACAGCCAATCCGTTGAAACGTCAAAGCTTGTTAATCTATAAATACTCCTCCTAGGTGATTGTATTTGTATATTTCAAGCAAGTGATCACATTCTAATCTACTTGCAATGGCATACAAAAATACCAAATTTTCGCTTAATAGTTGCATCATTTCATGTCTTTTGATTTCGCTTTTCAATTTCCAACTCTCAAATGCTGTCAAAGGAGGCTATTTTTCACCAGACAATGGTGTACAACCCTCGGATATTGACTCAACTCTTTTCACTCATCTCTTTTGCGCGTTTGCAAACCTTAACATTCAAACAAACCAAATCAGTCTCCCTGCAGGATGCGCTTCCTTTCCTCGCATTGTCAAACAAAAGAACCCTACAGTACAAGCCCTTCTTTCCATTGGTGGAGGCGATGTGTCATCAGCCAACTTCAATACTATGGCAAGCAATCCTACTTCTCGAAAGACCTTTATTGACTCCACAATAAAGGTCGCTGTAGACAACGGCTTCAATGGCCTTGACTTGGATTGGGAGCAGCAACAGACTCAACAAGAGATGGATAACTTGGCAGCTCTCTTAAAGGAATGGCGTGCTGCCATAAAGGCGCAGTCAGCAACTGAACCTTTACTCTTAACTGCTGCACTTCGTTTTACAGCAAAAGCTGATACAGGTGTTCCATTTCCTGCACAGGCTATAGTTGATAACCTAGACTGGGTTAATGCTATGGCTTATGACTTTTATGCGCCTAAGTGGGCACCAACGCCATACAAGACTCAGTCACACGCTTCACTCCGTGATCCATCGAGTGAAGTTAGTGGAAGCAGTGGGATCACTGCATGGATTAATGCAGGCGTGCCATCTAATAAATTGGTGTTGGGTATACCCTTCTATGGGTATGCATGGAAACTGGTGGATCCTAATAAGAATGGTATGTTAGCACCTTCTTCTGGGGGTGATACATCTGTTGGTAATGGTGAACCGACATATAAGCAGATCAAAGCCTTCATTCAGCGAAGTGGTGCAACAGCCAAGTATGATTCCACTTATGTTGCTAACTATTGCTATTCAGGAACTACTTGGATTGGTTATGATGACACAGAAAGCATAAGGCAGAAGGTTTTATATGCAAGAAATAGTGCCTATTTGAGGGGGTATTTTGCTTGGAATATTGTTCAAGACAGTAATTGGATTCTTTCTAAACAAGGTATGTTCTATGCACCCTGCTAGAAGCTTTTAACTAATATGACTATGTTGGAATTTAATTACTTTCTTCGTATTTTTTAGACAACACTTTGAGTTTACGACTTTCTAATACTTTTCTCTATTGCAGCGTCACAAACATGGGGAGTTGATCGATAGCTATACAGAAGTATAGAGAGCATGGGCAGCCGGGCGCCTGTTCGATATGTACATGACTACATCATCATCAATAGCTCAATAAAAATTGGAGTAGTAAATGTTTTACTTGTTTCCACAAAGCTCATATAGTTTGTAACTAATCTATGCAAATAAGTTACCCTTGTAACACTTATCAATTCGAAAATAATAAATACAAAGCATAAAAGTATTTATACTTGTAATTCATCCACCCTTTTACTTTTTCCTAAGGAGTAGTGTTAATGTACTTCCTCCTCGATTCCAATAACCTTATCTTTCCAAACAAGTAGCTCCACATATTGAATTGTATATGTCGTACATATATAGATAGATGGAGAACGGTGTGCCTAATTCAGAACTATTGGGACTTAACAAATACGGCTAGTTCACTGAGCAACTAAAAAATATTAACATCGACAACATATGCCAAAAGGGAGCAAAATGGGAGAACATAGATAAAACATTAAAATGTCAATACTATGCATTGCTAATTACTCAAAAACTGTTTGATTAAAGTCATCACAAATCAAATCGACATAACAAAAATAAACCGACTCCTAGAAATTTAGAGGCTCGTAGGGTATGTACAACTTATATGATGTATACACCCAAATAAGCCATAGTAAAGCAGCTTCATCCAAACAACTCCCCTGAAGATCGTCGCCCAAACATCAGCTGCTATCAAACAGTCACTCTACTTGATCTTCTTCTTTGGCCTCAACTGCAACACAAACAATACAAGTTAAGTTTTAAGTCAACATGAAAAGCAGATTCATCAAAGATCAGTAATCTGGTTCGAGAGATAAATTGTTAAATTACCTGGTTGCTGTGGCCACATTTCTTCTTCCTACAGTTGACAGCACGGGGGTGCAAGCGCGCATAGCATCTGAAAGAGGGAAACCAAATTAAAAAGTGGAGATCAGGGCAAGTTAACAAAGCTAGATAGCACAAAATTCCACACACTTGCTATCGCAACAACTCATTGGTGCTTTGGAGAAAATGAAAAACAAGAGAATCCTAGTCCAAAATATTATGTTAACTTGTTAAGCTATCTCATGACAACAATAACAACGCATATTCAACTCTAAACCAAGATATATGTTTATGTAAATGCATGTTATTGAGCACATAATTCAGCTAATAATATCCAAATTCCATAACTAAGGGTCCGTTTGGTAGGGGGTAAAACGTTTTCCCCCGAAAACAGTTTTCTTATTTTACATCGTTTGGTTTGGAGTAAAATATTAAAATGTAAAACTTCAGGTGAAAAATGGCTTTCCACCTTGTTGAAAACATTTTCAACCAAAATTGGGAGGAAAACATTTTCCATTACACTTGGAAGGAAAACACTTTTCCTTACAATTGAAATACTTGATTTTTCATCCAACCAAACAATGAAAAATGATTAAAATGTAAAATCATTTTACATGCAACCAAACAATGAAAATTCTTTACGAAAATAGGTTTTCCAATGTTTTACACCCAAACAATAGGTTTTTCATCCAAAAATGTTTTACGCCCTACCAAACGGACCCCAAGTGAACATTCAATTGATTATCTCAATCACCCAATCAAAGGAGCAAATAATACATTCAAAAGCAACTTCAAGATGCAGAGTACTTACTGGCGGCATATCATTTTGTCTTGGTTGAATTTCCTAGCCAGGGCCATCAGAGAAGGCTCAATAATTCCACCACGAAGCCTTAGCACCAAATGAAGAGTCGACTCTGCAATGGCAGGGAGAATTAAACACGGTGAACTATTGATCATCATACCATTACAAAGTTGGTAGAAAGAACATTTACAAAAAAAAAAAAAAAGTTTCAGTTCAATGATTTTGAAAGCTCGGAACTACCATTTGATGCAAGTAATTAATTTAAAAGAAACATGACAAACGTAAAGGAAAAGTTCTACTAACCCTTTTGGATATTGTAATCAGCAAGAGTGCGTCCATCTTCAAGCTGCTTTCCAGCAAAGATCAGCCTCTGCTGGTCCGGTGGAATGCCTAACACAAAGAAAATAATCATTTCGGTCACACAATGGTTCAAAGTACTATATTTATGCAAAATAGTAAACATCAAATGAAACGCGCAACACCAACAACATATAATTCAATTCAAGGAGCATCCCTTGGCCATCAAAAACAATGAATGATGCTGAAGATCACAAATTCAAGGTAAAATTAAGTACACAACTCAATGTTGAGTTATTGCCCACACATTACATTTCAATTAGCTCCAAACCAATCATCGAATTAATGAATCTTTAACACATAACATCTTATCTACTAGTAGCGAAATTCGGTCACAATATGAAATGGAGGGTAAAACTTGTCAAATTCAATTGGACAACTATAGCACTTCCAAATTCAAATTAGTACACAAATGGTAGTCAATTTATGTTTAGCATTATCAAATGAGCTAATTCATTTCTCAATCATAAGGTTTAAGCAGCCATATCAAGTCATCATTTAATTCACTTATGCTGAAATTGTAATCAATCCTCAATTCAAAGTTCAAAATAAACAATTTGCCAAATTCAACAAGTAAAGATGAAACCTTTATTGTAACCCAATTAAAATTTCAACCATTTATATATTAAAAATTAAAAATATCATCAAATTAACCTCAAAATTAAAATTTACAAATCAAAGAAATTTAAAAATGATAACTTTATAATCACCCAATTAAAACCCCCATATACCAAACATCAAGCAATAACAGAAATTGATTAAAAAATGATGAAATTAAAACAATTAACTATGTTAAAAACCATAAAGATAACACCTTTATAATCCCCCAATTCAAAACTCAATAACCCATATACCAAACATCAAAGCACTAACTAAAATTCATGAAATTAAAACTTTATAATATAAAGATGAAACCTTTATAATCACCCAATTCAAATACAACTTAAAATGATAATTGAAATTAAAAAGAAAAAAAAAAACAAAAAAACCTTCTTTGTCTTGAATCTTAGTTTTGACATTGTCAATGGTATCACTAGATTCAACTTCAAGAGTGATGGTTTTCCCAGTTAGGGTTTTCACAAAGATCTGCATCTTAAATGACCTTCCTACCCTCTCTTTTTAAAGGTTTTTACTCTCTTCTTTCTAAAGTTTTTTTGTGAGATGTGGAGGAAGGCGATAAACTGAAGCATGTTTCAGAGTTTGGCTTATATAGTAGGAGTAGTTGGGACTTGGGAGTTCTAAAGTTTGTGTTTACTTTGAGTTTAGGGTTTTAGAATGTCAATCCAAGTCAAACGCCTCGTTGACATAACTATATGTTTATGTTAAATGGTTGCAATTAATATATTACGCACGGGGATTGTACTAGTTAAGCAGTGAAGGGATTGTTTGATTTATAGATGTTTATGAGATGAAATAAGTTGTAGATTACTAAGAGTTTACACTCGGTCAAAGTTTGGCACGAGTAAGCTCGACTCGAGCTCAAACTCGTCTTGAGATATTAACGAGTCGAGCAATTCAACTTGACTTGTAAAGCTTGTGAGAAGCTCGACTTTATCAATTTATAATTATAATGTAATATGAGTTATATTAAATCAATTTTAAATTTAGGAAAAATTCATAAAAATAATCCCAACTATGGGCGTTCACCTAATAAAAGACCGAACTTTGATTAATCCAAAAATGGACCCAACTTTCATGCTCATTTTCCAATTTTGGACCCTCCTTGAATTTTAACCTATAAAACCAAGTAAATCTTGTTAATTATCCGGTTTTTTTCTTAACATTTGGAGGTTTCGGGTGGAAGGGATGGTTGTGGTGGTGGTTTCAGGTGGTCCTGCTTAAGCAAATACCGGATAATTAGCAAGATTTATTTGATTTTACAAGTTAAAATTTAAGAGGGTCCAAAATTGGAAATTGGGTATAAAAGTTGGGTCCATTTTTGGATTAATTAAAGTTCGGTCTTTTATTAGGTGAACGCCCATAGTTGGGATTATTTGTATGAATTTTTCCTTTAATTTATCAAACACCATATATATATATATATATATATATATATTAATAACTGTTGTATTTGGTAAGTTTCAAGCTGAAATTTGGGTACCGTAATATTAGGCCTCGTTATGTAGAACCCTGAACTGATCTTAAATGAATTGAAATAAATATGATATATGCTAACTCAAGAATTACTAGAATAAACTGAACTTGAGAGTGGGGGACAGCTCAGTTGGTTAGAGTTTATCTCCTGATTACTGGAGGTCCCGAGTTCATGGGATCAATTCTCTTCCTTGTCCCTACAACTCACTAACACACACAAATACCAAACTTAGTTTAACCAAACTGAAATAACATGGAAAAAACAGGGTCTTAATTGGCTTTGTAGGTGTAGTTTTAGATAGTTTGATTTCCAGTTGAAGAGTTTTAAAACCAATATGATGCAATGTTGTAAGTATGTGTTTGGGCATAGTATTTATTAAGGCATTTAGCTAAATATATAAGGTTTTTGGAGTAATTGCTACTTGATCTTGTAGGAGGGATTTGAGAGGAAAGGAATGGAAGAGAAGTAAAGAGGGTGCTTGCTAATGTTTTATTTGAAAAATTAAGAGAGCTAGATTTGGAAACAAAGGGATTCCACAACAACAACAACAAAACCTATGTTGTAAAATAATTTGGTATTGGCTAGACATATATAAGTAATTCTAGTAGGAATCACAACAATTATTTGCAAAAATCTCTCTTCCTATTCTTCCATGGTTCAACAATGACTAGTACGTCACTTGGCCTTATCGACTATTCTCCGTTGATATTATCCTCTCTCCCCATTCTTTGATGGTTCAGTGCCAAATTCTTCTCAAGCCCCCAATAACCTCATACTTAAGGCTGAGCAAAGGTCCAGTCTGGATCTGAAACTGGACCGGACCGTCGATTTCGGTCCACGTCTAGGACCAAAAAAATTTGGAGTGCCGGTCTTCCGGTCCGGTCCAAGACCGGGGTTTTCAGGTTCAGACCGGCGGACCTGAATAATTATTAAAAATATTTTTTTTCCAAAAATTAATAACTAAAAGTTGTAAAGTAATGTAGTTAGAAGTATTTAAGTACTTTGATGTTTGTAATCGTTACTAATTAGATTGCATGTCGTTAGATCCTATGTTATTATGTTTGAAGTCTAAGTCTCTAAGATAAGTAATAACAGGTCCAACCGGTCCAACATGTTTTTTTTATTAAAATGTTCAATTGAAAGAAAAAAAATATATAAAATAGGTCTAACAGGCCCAGTCCAGGTCAGGACCTGAATATTCAGGTCCGGTCTAGGTCCAAATTTTTTTTTTTTTTACATTCCGGTCCGTCTGTCCCGGTCCGGTTCTGGAACGGTGCTCAGCCCTACTAATACTTACAATCTACTGTCATTCTTGTAACCTCCTAACCAAGGAGCCACTCGATCTACGTCTTATATGTCCAAACCGATGATTGTCCTTCTTATCCTCAATATATGTAACCCATGTCTTCACTTGATAATTGATGTGTTAAATAATTGGGAGGAAAAGAAAGAATGTGTTAAATAATTGATGTGAGAAATCCAATTCAAGGTGTTTTAAATCCGAACATTCATTTGAGAGCATGTAATGGTTAGATTGAATTATTAGCATAATTGCTCAAGTTTCTACTCATAAATCTATGATACCTGCTTAGTTTTGGAATGGATAAGTTAGGGGCATTAATGATAGAGTCCCTTCTAAGACGCCAATTAGGGAGAAAGAACTATAAGTCTATAATGGTTGTTAAAAGAATGTCAAATAAGAAGGAAGAAATCTCATTGTAGACTAGTAGTGTAGAACTGTTGAAGTGTTCAGCAATCATTTTGCGAAGCAAGTCAAAAGCTTATCTTAAATTTAAGTATACCGTAGGATTTCAGTGCATATCATGAAAGAAAGAAATTAGTGATAGGGAAATAATCCTTGAACAAGCATGCGGAATTGTGGAATCATTTGGCAGAATGGCAGCCCGGCCATATTGTCTTGGGTAGTTTAGAGGGACTGAATACTTGTTTGGTTTTAGAGAAATACTAGATTATATCGTGTTATATTGGTTATGGTTGTCTTGAATCTAATCACTAAGAAGCTAAGATAAGGTAGTTGATGCAGTATTAGGATGACAAGTTCGAAGCACTATATTGGGTTCTTATGAAGTGAAAATCGAGTAGAGCAAGGGGCATTTTGCTGACTCAAGTTTGATGAGCGATGTTTGGTTGTGTGGTTACTGGTTAAGTGCATCAAATTATTTTACATGGCGATGTTAGAATATAATAATATGGGCCTACAAGTATAATTGTGGGTATATGAAGGCTATCATAAAGTTAGCTCATAAAAGTGATTAATAAAATAAGTGGACTTATGAGGTATCTAGAATTAGTGTGGGTTAATATGTNGACCTGAATATTCAGGTCCGGTCTAGGTCCAAATTTTTTTTTTTTTTACATTCCGGTCCGTCTGTCCCGGTCCGGTTCTGGAACGGTGCTCAGCCCTACTAATACTTACAATCTACTGTCATTCTTGTAACCTCCTAACCAAGGAGCCACTCGATCTACGTCTTATATGTCCAAACCGATGATTGTCCTTCTTATCCTCAATATATGTAACCCATGTCTTCACTTGATAATTGATGTGTTAAATAATTGGGAGGAAAAGAAAGAATGTGTTAAATAATTGATGTGAGAAATCCAATTCAAGGTGTTTTAAATCCGAACATTCATTTGAGAGCATGTAATGGTTAGATTGAATTATTAGCATAATTGCTCAAGTTTCTACTCATAAATCTATGATACCTGCTTAGTTTTGGAATGGATAAGTTAGGGGCATTAATGATAGAGTCCCTTCTAAGACGCCAATTAGGGAGAAAGAACTATAAGTCTATAATGGTTGTTAAAAGAATGTCAAATAAGAAGGAAGAAATCTCATTGTAGACTAGTAGTGTAGAACTGTTGAAGTGTTCAGCAATCATTTTGCGAAGCAAGTCAAAAGCTTATCTTAAATTTAAGTATACCGTAGGATTTCAGTGCATATCATGAAAGAAAGAAATTAGTGATAGGGAAATAATCCTTGAACAAGCATGCGGAATTGTGGAATCATTTGGCAGAATGGCAGCCCGGCCATATTGTCTTGGGTAGTTTAGAGGGACTGAATACTTGTTTGGTTTTAGAGAAATACTAGATTATATCGTGTTATATTGGTTATGGTTGTCTTGAATCTAATCACTAAGAAGCTAAGATAAGGTAGTTGATGCAGTATTAGGATGACAAGTTCGAAGCACTATATTGGGTTCTTATGAAGTGAAAATCGAGTAGAGCAAGGGGCATTTTGCTGACTCAAGTTTGATGAGCGATGTTTGGTTGTGTGGTTACTGGTTAAGTGCATCAAATTATTTTACATGGCGATGTTAGAATATAATAATATGGGCCTACAAGTATAATTGTGGGTATATGAAGGCTATCATAAAGTTAGCTCATAAAAGTGATTAATAAAATAAGTGGACTTATGAGGTATCTAGAATTAGTGTGGGTTAATATGTGTAGAGACCCGATTAATTCCCTTATTTCATGATGGGCCGAATAAGAGGATGAGAAAACCCTATATATACCTCCTAGGGTTAGGGTTATGGTCCCTAATCTCATATGTTTTCCTATTCTCTTGACTTCCCATCATTAGGAGAATTCTAAAGGATATCATATAGAGTTGGAAGACCAAACCCACTGCCAATGTTTTCGAGACTCGATATATGGTTTTATGGTTTAATTCTAACAGGCGAGTCTTCAATTACTATCGAAGGCAGTTAGGCTGAGTTGAATGTGACAGGCTAAGAGTTTAACACTCATAAGATAAGTTATTAGCAAAGCATACCGCTTTCAAAAGCCTTGGTTTCAGAATTCAAGATCGGAGATAGACTATATTCGGAGTAGTTTGTTACACCCCATAATACATATATACCCAATTATAGCCTTGCGTAGATCTAATTTTGTTATCAGTTACATTTATTGCCTTCTACTTATATATCTTCTTACAATAATCAATAATATCATACCAAATATGAAAGGTTTTGATAGAAGCCACTTTTCTTGACTAACTATGATGTAGTACTATAAGGTTTATTGAATATTATCAAATCTTATGTATGTAGAAGTGTCAAAGTCTCGAAGATGGAATAAGTTCCTTACGTAATTATGTCATATCCTTATCACTTTGCCAACAATTCAATTCAAACACCCTTTAGGCTCATTTGTTGAAACGTCAAAACTTGAAAATCTATTAATACTAGTACTCCTACTATGTGATTGTATTGTATACTCCAAACAAGTGATCTCATATCGATCATCTCTGATCGATTACTTGCAATTAATGGCTTTCAAAAACAGATATTTTTCGCTGAATAGTTGGGTTTTTTCGTTTATCTTATTGCTTTCGCCTTTTCATTTGCAATTCTCAAATGCAGTTAAAGGTGGCTACTTTTCACCAGATAATGGTGTACAACCCTCGGATATTGACTCAACTCTTTTCACTCATCTCTTTTGCACCTTTGCAAGCCTTCATATTCAAACCAACCAAATCATTTTCCCTCCAGGATGCACTTCCTTTCCTCGCATTGTCAAACAAAAGAATCCATCAGTACAAGCCCTCCTTACCATCGGTGGAGGTGTAAATTCATCTTTACATTTCAATAACATGGCAAGCAATCCTAGCTCTCGAAAGACATTCATTGAGTCCTCGATAAAAATTGCTATAGACAACAGCTTCAACGGCCTTGACTTGGATTGGGAGCAGCAACTGACTGAACAGGAGATGGAAAACTTAGCAACCCTCTTGACCGAATGGAGGTCTGTCATCATAAATCAGTCTTCAACCGAACCTCTACTCCTGACTGCTGCTCTTCGTTTTACAGCAAAAGCTTATACAGGTGTTCCATTCCCTGCACAGGCTATTTCTGATAGCCTAGACTGGGTTAATACCATGGCTTATGACTTTTACGGTCCTGCGTGGGCACCAAAGCCACTAGTGACCCGTCCCCACGCTTCACTCCATGACCCATCGAGCCAAGCAAGTGGAAGCAGTGGGATCACAGCGTGGATTAAGGCAGGCGTGCCTGCTAATAAACTGGTGTTAGGACTTCCCTATTATGGCTACGGATGGACTCTGGTGAATCCTAATAATAATGGTATATTTGCGCCAGCTTCCGGGAATAATACATCTGTAGGTAATGGGGATGGGATGCCCAACTATAAGGAGATCAAAGCCTTCATTCGACGAAATGGTGCAATAGTCAAGTATAACTCCACTTATGTTACAAATTATTGTTATTCAGGGATTACTTGGGTTTGCTATGATGACACAAATAGCATAACACAGAAGGTTTTATATGCCAAGAATAATGCCTCATTGCGAGGGTATTTTGCTTGGAATATTTTCCAAGACAGTGATTGGATTCTTTCTAAAACAGGTATGCTCTAATGCTCTATTAGCTAGTATAGTCTATTATATCTGTTTTTTTTTTTTTTTTTTTTTTTTTTTTTTT
>PYUH01004046.1:1552774-1631455 GCA_016808085.1 Suaeda aralocaspica
ATGTTAAACCATAAAGATAACACCTTTATAATCCCCAATTCAAACTCAATAACCATATACCAAACATCAAGCACTAACTAAAATTCATGAAATTAAACTTTATAATATAAAGATGAAACCTTTATAATCACCCAATTCAAATACAACTTAAAATGATAATTGAAATTAAAAGAAAAAAAAAAACAAAAAAACCTTCTTTTCTTGAATCTTAGTTTTGACATTGTCAATGGTATCACTAGATTCACTTCAAGAGTGATGGTTTTCCCAGTTAGGGTTTTCACAAAGATCTGCCTTAAATGACCTTCCTACCCTCTCTTTTTAAAGTTTTTACTCTTCTTTCTAAAGTTTTTTTGTGAGATTGTGGAGGGAACGATAAACTGAAGCATGTTTCAGAGTTTGGCTTATATGTAGGAGTAGTTGGACTTGGGAGTTCTAAAGTTTGTGTTTACTTGAGTTTAGGGTTTTAGAATGTCAATCCAAGTCAAACGCCTCGTACATAACATATGTTATGTTAAATGGTTCAATTAATATATTACGCACGGGATTGTACTAGTTAGAGTGAAGGGATTGTTTGATTTATAGATGTTTATGAGTGAAATAAGTTGTAGACTACTAAGTTTACACTCGGTCAAAGTTTGGCACGAGTAAGCTCGACTCGAGCTCAAACTCGTCTTGAGATATAACGAGGGAGCAATTCAACTTGACTTGTAAAGCTTGTGAGAAGCTCGACTTTATCAATTTATAATTTAATGTAATATGAGTTATATTAAATCAATTTAAATTTAGGAAAAATTCATAAAATAATCCCAACTATGGGCGTTCCCTAATAAAAGACCGAACTTTGATTAATCCAAAAATGGACCCAACTTTCATGCTCATTTTCCAATTTTGGACCCTCCTTGAATTTTAACCTATAAAACCAAGTAAATCTTGTTAATTATGCCGTTTTTTCTAACATTTGGAGGTTTCGGGTGGAAGGGATGGTTGTGGTGGTGGTTCAGGTGGTCCTGCTTAAGCAAATACCGGATAATTAGCAGATTTATTTGATTTTACAGTTAAAATTTAGAGGTCCAAAATTGGAAATTGGGTATAAAAGTTGGGTCCATTTTTGGATTAATCAAAGTTCGGTCTTTTATTAGGTGAACGCCCAGTTGGGATTATTGTATGAATTTTTCCTTTAATTATCAAACACCATATATATATATAGATATATATATATATATTAATAACTGTTGTATTGGTAAGTTTCAAGCTGAAATTTGGGTACCGTAATATTAGGCCTCGTTATGTAGAACCCTGAACTATCTTAAATGAATTGAAATAATATGATATATGCTAACTCAAGAATTACTAGAATAAACTGAACTTGAGAGTGGGGGACAGCTCAGTTGGTTAGAGTTTATCTCCTGATTACTGGGAGGTCCCGAGTTAATGTGGATCAATTCTCATCCTTGTCCTACAACTCACTAACACACACAAATACCAAACTTAGTTTAACCAAACGAAATAACATGGAAAAAACAGGGTCTTAATTGGCTTTGTAGGTGTAGTTTAGATAGTTTGATTCCAGTTGAAGAGTTTTTAAACCAATATGATGCAATGTTGTAAGTATGTGTTTGGGCATAGTATTTATTAAGCATTTAGCTAAATATATAGGTTTTTGGAGTAATTGCTACTTGATCTTGTAGGGGATTTGAGAGGAAAGGAATGGAAGAGAAGTAAAGAGGTGTGCTTGCTATGTTTTATTTGAAAAATAGAGAGCTAGATTTGGAAACAAAGGGATTCCACAACAACAACAACAAAACCTATGTTTAAAATAATTTGGTATTGGCTAGACATATATAAGTAATTCTAGTAGGAATCACAACAATTATTTGCAAAAATCTCTCTTCCTATTCTTCCATGGTTCAACAATGACTAGTACGTCACTTGGCCTTATCGACTATTCTCCGTTGATATTATCCTCTCTCCCATTCTTTGATGGTTCAGTGCCAAATTCTTCTCAAGCCCCCAATAACCTCTACTTAAGGCTGAGCAAAGGTCCAGTCTGGACCTGAAACTGGACCGACCGTCGATTTCGGTCCACGTCTAGGACCAAAAAAATTTGGAGTGCCGGTCTTCCGGTCCGGTCCAAGACCGGGGTTTTCAGGTTCAGACCGGCGGACCTGAATAATTATTAAAAATATTTTTTTTCCAAAAATTAATAACTAAAAGTTGTAAAGTAATGTAGTTAGAAGTATTAAGTACTTTGATGTTTGTAATCGTTAAATTAGATTGCATGTCGTTAGATCCTATGTTATATGTTTGAAGTCTAAGTCTCTAAGATAAGTAATAACAGGTCCAACCGGTCCAACATGTTTTTTTATTAAAATGTTCAATTGAAAGAAAAAAAATATATAAAATAGGTCTAACAGGCCCAGTCCAGGTCAGGACCTGAATATTCAGGTCCGGTCTAGGTCCAAATTTTTTTTTTTTTACATTCCGGTCCGTCTGTCCCGGTCCGGTTCTGGAACGGTGCTCAGCCCTACTAATACTTACAATCTACTGTCATTCTTGTAACCTCCTAACCAAGGAGCCACTCGATCTACGTCTTATATGTCCAAACCGATGATTGTCCTCTTATCCTCATATATGTAACCCATGTCTTCACTTGATAATTGATGTGTTAAATAATTGGAGGAAAGAAAGAATGTGTTAAATAATGATGTGAGAAATCCAATTCAAGGTGTTTTTAAATCCGAACATTCATTGAGAGCATGTAATGGTTAGATTGAATTATTAGCATAATGGCTCAAGTTTCTACTATCATAATCTATGATACCTGCTTAGTTTTGGAATGGATAAGTTAGGGGCATTATGATAGAGTCCCTTCTAAGACGCCTTAGGGAGAAAGAAACTATAAGTCTATAATGGTTGTTAAAAGATGTCAAATAAGAAGGAGAAATCTCATTGTAGACTGTAGTGTAGAACTGTTGAAGTGTTCAGCAATCATTTTGCGAAGCAAGTCAAAAGCTTATCTTAAATTTAAGTATACCGTAGGATTTCAGTGCATACATGAAAGAAAGAAATTAGTGATAGGGAATAATCCTTGAACAAGCAGCGGAATTGTGGAATCATTTGGCAATGGCAGCCCGGCCATATTGTCTTGGGTAGTTTAGAGGGACTGAATACTTGTTTGGTTTTAGAGAAATACTAGATTATATCGTTTAATTGGTTATGGTTGTCTTGAATCTAATCACTAAGAAGCTAAGATAAGGTAGTTGATGCATTATTAGGATGACAGTTCGAAGCACTATATTGGGTTCTTATGAAGTGAAAATCGAGTAGAGCAAGGGGCATTTTGCTGACTCAAGTTTGATGAGCGATGTTTGGTTGTGTGGTTACGGTTAAGTGCATCAAATTATTTTACATGGCGATGTTAGAATAATAATATGGGCCTACAAGTATAAGTGGGTATATGAAGGCTATGCTCATAAAGTGATTAATAATAAGTGGACTTATGAGGTATCTAGAATTAGTGTGGACTAATATGTGTAGAGACCCGATTAATTCCCTTATTTCATGATGGGCCGAATAAGAGGATGAGAAAACCCTATATATACCTCCTAGGGTTAGGGTTATGGTCCCCAATCTCATACGTTTTCCTATTCTCTTGACTTCCCATCATAGGAGAATTCTAAAGGATATCATATAGAGTTGGAAGACCAAACCCACTGCCAATGTTTCGAGACTGATATATGGTTTTATGGTTTAATTCTAACAGGCAGTCTTCAATTACTATCGAAGGCAGTTAGGCTGAGTTGAATGTGACAGGCTAAGAGTTTAACACTCATAGATAAGTATTAGCAAAGCATACCGCTTTCAAAAGCCTTGGTTTCAGAATTCAATCGGAGATAGACTATTTCGGAGTAGTTTGTTACACCCATAACATATATACCCAATTAGCCTTGCGTAGATCTAATTTTGTTATCAGTTACATTTATTGCCTTCTACTTATATATCTTCTTACAATAATCAATAATATCATACCAAATATGAAAGGTTTTGATAGAAGCCACTTTTCTTGACTAACTATGATGTAGTACTATAAGTTTATTGAATATTATCAAATCTTATGCATGTAGAAGTGTCAAAGTCTCGAAGATGAATAAGTTCCTTACGTAATTATGTCATATCCTTATCACTTTGCCAACAATTCAATTCAAACACCCTTTAGGCTCATTTGTTGAAACGTCAAAACTTGAAAATCTATTAATACTAGTACTCCTACTATGTGATTGTATTGTATACTCCAACAAGTGATCTCATATCGATCATCTCTGATCGATTACTTGCAATTAATGGCTTTCAAACAGCTATTTTTCGCTGAATAGTTGGGTTTTTTCGTTTATCTTATTGCTTTCGCCTTTTCATTTGCAATTCTCAAATGCAGTTAAAGGTGGCTACTTTTCACCAGATAATGGTGTACAACCCTCGGATATTGACTCAATCTTTTCACTCATCTCTTTGCACCTTTGCAAGCCTTGATATTCAAACCAACCAAATCATTTTCCCTCCAGGATGCGCTTCCTTTCCTCGCATTGTCAAACAAAAGAATCCATCAGTACAAGCCCTCCTACCATCGGTGGAGGTGTAAATTCATCTTTACATTTCAATAACATGGCAAGCAATCCTAGCTCTCGAAAGACATTCATTGAGTCCTCGATAAAAATTGCTAGAGACAACAGCTTCAACGGCCTTGACTTGGATTGGGAGCAGCAACTGACTGAACAGGAGATGGAAAACTTAGCAACCTCTTACCGAATGGAGGTCTGTCATCATAAATCAGTCTTCAACCGAACCTCTACTCCTGACTGCTGCTCTTCGTTTTACAGCAAAATTATACAGGTGTTCCATTCCCTGCACAGGCTATTCTGATAGCCTAGACTGGGTTAATACCATGGCTTATGACTTTTACGGTCCTGGCGTGGGCACCAAAGCCACTAGTGACCCGTCCCCACGCTTCACTCCATGACCATCGAGCCAAGCAAGTGGAAGCAGTGGGATCACAGCGGGGATTAAGGCAGGCGTGCCTGCTAATAAACTGTGTTAGGACTTCCCTATTATGGCTACGGATGGACTCTGTGAATCCTAATAATAATGTATATTGCGCCAGCTTCCGGGAATAATACATCTGTAGGTAATGGGAGGGATGCCCAACTATAAGGAGATCAAAGCCTTTTCGACGAAATGGTGCAATAGTCAAGTATAACTCCACTTATGTTACAAATTATGTTATTCAGGGATACTTGGGTTTGCTATGATGACACAAATAGCATCACAGAAGGTTTTATAGCCAAGAATAATGCCTCATTGCGAGGGTATTTTGCTTGGATATTTTCCAAGACAGTGATTGGATTCTTTCTAAAACAGGTATGCTCTATTAGTATAGTCTATTATATCTGTTTTTTTTTTTTTTTTTTAATTTTTAAGTTAATGGAATTTAATTATTACTCCCTCCATATTTTTTGATGCAACACTTTGACTTCACAATATCTAATAATAATTTATGTATCTTGCAGCGTCACAACATGGGAGCGCGAGGATAGTTAGACTCAAAAAACAAACTCTTATGGAGTATGCATGTATCTTTCACTTCGTATTCTACTATGTATTCCACAATTTCAAAAATGTTTTGTTTTTGCTCATTTTTGGGTTATATACTAATTGTAACTAGTCTACAAGTAAGATAAGTTTGTGTGAAAGTAGCAATCTTAGCGTTGCTAATCTTTCAGGCTTGCCTGGTTGTTTATCACAACGCTTCTACTGCAGCCTTAGGACTGGTTGTGTCAGCCATCAAACTTAGCACAGCTGCACAGTAGTGGCGTGCATTTAGCCCCTTACGCCCAATTAATTATAAGCACCTCTAGGTAAGTTGAAGATGATGTGACTTGTTTAGAAACATGTGGGTGCGCGCTAATAATAAAACAAATTCTTTGGAAATATAGCTCTACTTAACTTCCAAATCTAATATATATACTCCCTCCGTCTTTTTTAGTTGTTATATTTACTTTTTCGCATCTTCCGAGACATAACTTAAAAATTCATATCTCGAGTTTGGTTTAATAAAAAATTATAAAAATTATCTTTCCGGAAAATATACATCGATTCGAGTCAAACAAATCCAATATGACTATTTTTTTGTTGTATTAAGCACCAAAGTGAGTCAAAGTTACAATGTGAATAATGTCAAAAACCCTAATGTAGCAACTAAAAAAGACCGATGGAGTTTTTATATAAAGTAGGTTTTTTGTGGAGAGTTTTTAGAGCGTCACGTAGAATCAGCTATTTTTGCAAAAAAAAAAATTATGTATATTTATCCAGACTAATAAAAATTATATCATTAAAAACTACACATCGAGACAATCAAATAAGATCTCATATAATGTGTTCAGATCAATGATGTACTTGGTCAAATTGTAGCAATTAAAAATCATCAAGGTAGAGTCTTTATAAAAAAAAAATACATCGTATAAAATTAGTTAATGTTAATCTCTAAAAAAATATAATAAAAGCCCGTGCATTAGGAGCGTCACTTTATTAATTTAAACCAATTAAATATGACCAAGGTAGTTAATTTCTTTTTGATTTAAATAACATTTCATGCCAAATATGAAACCAAAAAAGGAATTAAGTTCAGATAAAAATCTAACTACCATATTATTCCGTAGTTAATCCTTCGACTATGAAACACATATTTCGAATCATTGTTGCCGGAGATGTATATGAAGAGATGATTCTACAATTATTTGTGATAAATATTATAGAAGGGATCAATTGGTAATTGTTACGAGTATTAGTTTCTCCTTAGCCCTTACAAAGTTGATTTCCTTAGAGTGACAAAGTCATAATAGTGACTTATAGAGCACTTCACTAAATATTACAATCTCAATTAGGCTTCAATCACCAACCTTTAATTAATTACCAAAACAATACTCCTTAGGATTTTGTATTGAATATACTCTGTAATTATATTAGGCTACCCTTTAAAATTTCATCACATTGCACGTTTTGTCTCATTTTTTTTATTGTTATCACATATCATCTAGCTAGGTATATAAGTTTTAATTTTTCTACTACGTCCGTTCAAATTAGTTACACAATTGAGTATTATGTGTGAGTTATAAAATATTCAACTGATGCAACTAATTTGTAACGGAGGTAATACTTCGTTTAATAACTTGTAGAGCGTGGCGTTGGATTTTATTTTTCCTTAAATCAATCATGTTCAATTAAATTAATTCTTTTAGATATAAAAATTGTTCATTTGATTTTTAAATTAAATGAAATAAAAAATAGTTTCAAATCAAATATTCAATTTTATATTCATTGAGAACATGGAAAGTCAATTAGAATGGTATTGCCCTTAATACATAAAAAAAAAACTATTATTTATTAGATAAAATTAGTTTCTTTAAAATAAACATTACTAGCATGTGCTTCGTAACCTAACTGATACAAAAATAATAATTCATTGTCATAAATTATATCATTTTGCAGTATAAATTCAAACAAAATTACGTATTACTATTTATTCCTTTATTTTTGTAATCTGATACATATACACATTTAAAAAAAATAAAAAAAAAAAAAAAAAAAAAAAAAAAAAAAAAAAAAACTCACTAAATATAAATCAAACATAAATGGATAGAGAGCGTATAGATAGTAAGATAGTTGGATATAGTTGGACAAAAATATCAACCAAAAATCATTATTAAAAAAAATAGCTGAATTCCAAAATATATGAGTATAAAATAAGGATATATCATCGTGGATAATAATAAAAAAAAATCATTACTTGAATTTCCTAGATTTGCAATATCTTACATACCTATAATTTTTATTAAAAAAAATAAATAAATAAATTACACCCATAACTTGGTAATAATCAGAATCTTCCACAAACTACGAATCGGAATAATCAAATCCTATCCCTACATAAGTTCGGTTAAATTGTTAGTATAAATAGGGCTCACTTACGCATGAAAACTTCATTCAATCATTCATTAACAAAATTCTTAATTAGGTTGTGATTTTCTTTACAAAAAAAATAATAATGGCTCACCATACAAAACCCTTGTTCATAGCACTTGTTTTTTACTTGGCAATCACGGCATCACCACTCCATCATCATGATCAAACTAATCCTCCACTCGATGCTCTCTATCAATTCGGAGATTCGATTTCTGACACCGGTAATTTGATACGTGATAATCCACTCGGACAACATTCAAACTTCGCTAGGCTTCCCTATGGGCAAACCTATTTCCATCAAGCTACTGGTCGTTGCTCCAATGGACGTCTTATGATCGATTTTATTGGTATGCATTACTTCTCTAATTTATTTGTTGAATGTTAGTTTACTTGAGTTAATTTTGATTATCTTCATAATATATACGTAATATGTTGATCTCATGTATAATTTTGTTGAATTAATCATGCAGCCGAATACTTCAAGTTGCCGTACCTTGACGCATACCTTAACAAGGAAGGTGACTTCACACACGGTGTGAACTTTGCTGTCGCTGGCTCAACGGCTCTCAACACTTCTACATTAGCAGCACAAGGGATATTGTCGCCGGTCACTAACAGTTCTCTTGGAGTACAACTTGAATGGTTTAAGTCTCATCTTCAATCTACTTGCTCAAATCCATCGGGTAAACTATCATAACTTTAACAAAAGTTTATCGATCTAACTTGAATTTTTGACCAAGGTCATAACTCATAGTTGTGTACTGCCTTTAATTTCATACTAAACACATTAATGTATGTACTAATCTTTGTTGCAATGTTATTAGGTCTAGATTGCAAGACAAAATTAGCCAATGCGCTATTCATAATCGAAACTGGAGGGAACGACTTCAACTATGCTTTTTTCCAAAGGAAAACTATGCAAGATGTTTATAACATGGTTCCTCAAGTTATTGGCACAATTCAAAATGCTGTTGAGGTTAGTGTTCGATTTATGTACCCGGCCTTTTTTACCAAAGATTTTCCAATATTGTATTGCTTTGTAAGGCGAACGGTCCGATCCTAATAATCACTATGGTATAATGCAGGAAGTGATTCGACTAGGTGCCACTAGAGTTGTCATCCCTGGAAATTTTCCAATTGGTTGTATGCCAATTTACCTTGCTAACTTTCAAACCAACGACAATTCGATGTACGATAAACTCCATTGTCTCAAAGGATTGAATGAATTTGCGAAATTCCAAAACAATTTCCTTCAACAAACTATCTCTCAAATCCAAAAGGACCATCCGGAAGCCACAGTCGTCTATGGAGACTACTTCTCTGCCCTTCAAGAACTCCTTAAACGTGCTAACTCTCTTGGTAAGTTCGTTATAATTCAATCAATAATTATCTTTAAGTTAAATTTTGTAATTAAATATATACATACATTTAGATGTACACTTGAAAGAATAATACTAATTACTATGGCCCTTGCAGGATTCGACGAAGATGGAACACAAAGGACATGTTGTGGTACGGGTGATAACGTATACAACTTTAACATGACTCGAATGTGTGGAGGTAACGGAGTACCAGTTTGCGAACATCCTTACAAGAGTGTAAGTTGGGACGGCGTTCATATGACTCAACACGCTTACAAAGTCATGGCAAGGTGGTTGCTCAAGCACAACATTCTCCCTCGCATTATATGATCTCCAAATCGACCAAATTTAATTGATTAGCTTAAATACTTCATATATATATATATATATATATATTATTGTAAGTTTGTAGGGTCAATAGAGGATTTCTATTTGTAACTGTATTGCCTTTGTTTTACAAATATTTCAATTCATTATAACTTCATCAATGATATTATTCACAATATAATATTTAGTGGTAGGCTATTGTATTTTATAATTTTTGTGTCTACTGTCAAGTTGTCATCGCTAATAATTAGTTGCATTGTTTACATGGTCATTACAAACTTAAAAATAATAAGTTTGAGAACTAATTAAATACTGTTTACTATATAGCTGAAATGATGGATTAGTTTATTTTATTTTAATCCGCTCAATCTGAAAATCCAACTTTTCAAACATCGGCTTGATTCAAGATCCAATTCATTAGGTACTAGAAATTTGATGAGTTATTACGCCATGATAACCGTATTCTTTTGAATTTATTTGACCTAGATCGATTAATACTACATATATTACAAAAACTCATACGTAAAAAATTGCGGAAAACCCAATGTAGCTCTATCACTAGAAGGAGTAGAAGCTCATCATCATACATAGCTCAAAAATCAATCAATCAAAATTAATCATAGTCATCTACATAAAATTTCTTTTTCATCCTTTAACTATCTATCAAGAATAAACCTCATTAACCTCTAAATCCAATTCATACATTTACAAATATATTAAGACCTTTCAAGTCATTTTCGGTCCCAAACATACATGGCTCAAAAAAATACCTTGCATAAAATCTAGTAAAATCATATGTCGTTTATGGATATACCAATACTTTTCCAAATAATATACCAATAAATTTCATATGGATTACATAAAAAGAACTAAACATAAGTTTGAGTAAAAAAAATAAAATTCAGATTTCATTCTCGAAATTGAAAGAGAAAAACCCTAGATTTCATTCTAGTGAAGAATCAACTTTGATAACAGAACGAGAAAAGGCAAGAATGTTATCGGGACTTGTTGTTCTTCTTACCATCGCTAAAAATAACTTCATGAAGAAGCACCTTAACCGTTGGATCAACAATTCCTTCCTTTTCTTCCTCCATACCCTCTTCAATTTTCTTTTCTTCAATTGTATCTTCCATTTTCAATTGTTCTTTTCTTTCTTTGTGTTCTTCTTCCATTTTTTAAATTGTTAGTAGCTTTCTTGTTTGTTGGTTAGAGAGGCTAAGTATTGCAAGTTTAACTTTGGTGTAGAAATGGATATATATATATATATAGAGAATATGCATAAATGACTTGTATGTCTGCATGTATATATTACTATCTCTGTTCTTAAATGTTCATTATACTTTGACGTTCACAACGTCCAATGCACTTGTTTAACCATCAATATCTATCGTTATATTCCCTCATTTTACTTTATTCTTTACCTTTCATTTATACATGTTTGCCAATGTAAATGTTAAGTTTATATCTTTAAATGTGTATATGCAAAAATTATAAAAAGTTGATATTTTAAAAGGTTTAATCGAGTCGAATCAAACAAGACCCCTTATCGATATATTTTTACTTACATATATAGTGTAAATAATGGTCAATGTGTGATTTGTGAATAGTACTCATAGTCAAAAGGTAAAGATTAGATTAAAACGGATGGAGTACTTTATTAAAATTTTATAAAAATTTGATGTAAAAATACTTATGTTGAGTCTATTCCAACGAGATCCCATACAGCTGTATTTTTTTATATAAAGTAGAGATATTTCATGTTAGAATTTTTCTCTTTATACTCTATATTTTGAATATAAAAACATTTAGGAACAAAAGAAATACTAATAATATAACTTCGTATTTGATAAGGTAAGACTCTTGCCACGAGGTAGTAGGTGTCATTTCATGCTACGAGGTTACTACGTGTACAAATTGGGTATGAAATACTCCTCTGCTCGAATCAACTACACCAACCAAAGTGTATGACCATATATAGTTATATACATATACCTATATACTGTATGATTAACTTATATAAATTGATTTGCGTTGTTTGTCAGTCACTTGTTATTAGATATAATTGCATGAAGTAGTTAGTTTTTGAGTGTTGTTGATAATGATGATTACGTTTACATTATGCATCTTCTCCCCCTCCCTTTCCACACCTCCGTTCTTTCCTTTTTCTTTCCCTCCTTTTCTTTCAAAAAAGTTATCCAAACAAGTTGTAGGGGATTATTAAAACCATAGAGTTATTCCTCACGCTGACCAACAAATATTATCCCCATATGTAAAACTTAATCATTTTAATGGAAATATTTTAAACCAAAAGGGAAATATATAGGGTGTTGTTAGGTTTATCAATTGATATATATATATATATATATATAAGGGAACGGTAGTCGTTCATAGTCAACGGGTTTCTGTAATTTGTATTATACATCATGAAATACCTGGCAAAATACTTGAGTAATACACAAATTAAAAATATATATAATACCAAGAAATTACACATTTATTTGTTATTTGCTTTTACAACTCCCCAATTCTCAGTGAAAGAGAGGAACATGTTAGTGTAAAACCATTTCAATGGCCACAATCAGAAGTTCGATCTTTACTTAAAATCGTCGATACCTTGTATGTGGTCGGTTCTATGCCTCAGTATTTTTTCGCCTTAGCTTCATTGGATCTCCATTGATTCAGGTAGGTTCATAAATTACATTATCAAGTGTGAATTAATTTGATGTAAACAAGTTGATTAAGGGCAAATAGGAGTTTCTGATCGAGTTGCTTAGGTTGTAATTGGACAGTGGTCATTTTATGAGTGAAAAATATTCAATTAATTTGTCATTTTGAATACGTGAAGTAATTGCAACAACAAATCGGGAGTTCGATTTGGAGACAATGAACCAATCGCACAAGAACTTCGCTTCACCCACACTCTCCGTCAAACATTTACTGACATGTATGCACTGAATAAATACGAAGATTTAACAACTACATAAGTGAAAGTTAGATTTGATTTTGCAATTATCTACCTGAAATTATAACAGCATCAATGGAGTAAAAATTCCTGCCTGAAAAAGAAATATGAACAAATAAATTGAAATGTGGGTGGATGACAGTAAAAAGGGATAACTTTTGATATTTTTTGGGAACAATTATGCACTATACTTCAACAATACATATGGGCCCAACAACAAAAGCAATATAAAAATATAACACCATCCGTTATGTACTTGTGCAGAATGTATTTATACAAATCAGCAACTTTGCCACTGTGAGATGGCCAATTATATATATATATAAGTGTCAGTTTCATAATAAAAACAAATTTGAGAAACTAGGATTTCCTCAAATATATACTACCATATGATATTATGTAAGAACCAACCTCATCCTACAAAGCAGGAAGATGAGTAATACAACATAGTTGGAAGTACAAGGGCAAATAAGAAAAGACTCCAACGACCATATGATTATCAGTTGGAAATACTAGAACTAGAACTGAATCGATTAAGAGAATGAATTAATTACTAAACCTAGGACATCGGTTCACCACAGATTAACAAATGAATTGCACACAATTAATTAATTAGATTATCAATTTCCTTGAATTAAGGTCCACTAATTCTCTCGAATCTAGTCTCCTTCAGAACTCCTCTAATGGCTCTCGCTCACTTAGACTCGTTTTGCCTATTGTCCTTATGATCTAATTGTGGTAATCCTACTTCTCGGCATCGATTTCAACAATATCAAATTAACAATTAAACCTGGTCAGTGCTTAACTGAAAGCAATAACAATTGACAACAGGAATTCAAGAACAAAAATAGTCAAACTAACAATTGTGCACAAAACATCAACAATCAATCCATGGATCCCCTAGTCCTAGAAAATGAACTACTCACTCATAATTGAAAGAACAAAAACTAAATCAATGAAAGAAATTAAAACCCTAAACATGATTAAACTAAACAAACCAACAATAATCAAGAATTTAAATCTAAGCATAAAACTAATAAAACAAAGAGCATAAATTAAAACTAATAATAAACATTAATTAAGAACAAGAATTGAGATTGAAATAAAACCTGAATATTATTGATTGAATGATTGGCAAGAATTCCACACTTATAGAGAAATTTAGACTAAAACTAGGGTTTGTAAGTTGTAGAAAGCGTAAATGACAAATTAGGAGTACGAAGCCTTAAGTACTTAGGCTAATTAAGCACAAAAACACGCGAAAAACCTCCTCAGAGCCACCCGTCCGGAGGGGTCCGGGCGAGCAGCCCTCACCTGGGCACACAACCTCGGTCCGGGCGGGTAGCTTCGCTTGGCTTTGTTTCTCGGTTTTTGCTCGTTCTTCCTTAATTACTTCAATTCTTTAATTCTTCATTTAGCACTTCTAATCTTCAGTTAAACTTCCCAAATGACTTCAACTCTTCACTAACTTCTTCAAGTGCTTCAAAAGGCTCGAAAAACAACGATAAATCATTGATTCCTGTAAAATCTAATAAAAAACACAACAAACACTCGAAATAGCAAAAGTTAGTAGAAATGGCTCAAAAGAGTCGTATTAGAGCTAAAAATCAATCGGGATCGGGGGTAAAATACATATCAAATATCAACTTATCGATAACATCATAATACACTCAGATAATAAGTCTGCTGTCACCTACATAATGGATGAATCTTGCACCAATGACATTAACCATAAGATTGTGATGGCTTGCAGGGTTCTTATTACCCAGATTACTGGTTTGAAGATTGAATATGCACCAAGAACCACAAACAGAGTTGCAGATCATCTGGAAAAACACTGCAGAGACGACTCCAACCAAGTCAACACCACTGGCTTTTATACTACTGCCCCGGATTTTGTATCCCATGTACTAGCTGAAGAGTATANCAAGCAAAGGCTTGGCTTGGGGGAGTTTGATAAGTTCATTTTATATTCATTGTTTGCCCCCATTTCATGATGGTTTTTGGCTCTAACAAGGCTCTTTTGAGCCTATTCTACTAACTTCGGTTGCTTTAAGTGTTGGTTGCTTTGCTTTGTCATTTATTGCAGGAATTGATGCTTTTGTATCGGTTTTCGCTTTATCCCGAGCATTTGGCAAGTTAGTGAGAGTCTTGACCATTTTGAGAAGCTAAAAGGAAGCTAGGACATAACTTAGAAGCCCCGGGAAAGCATAGAAGTCGAGTTTTAGAAGTTACGAGCGAAGCCGGAAGCCCGAAGGCTTCCTGATCAATCCGCCCGGTCTAGGTGCACTGTGCCCGGTTCGGGTGCATCACAGCCGGCCGGCCGGGCACAGTGATTTTTACGTGTTTTTGCCCGTTTTTCACCAAAGTTCGACTTAGTACTTAATGTAACTTTCCCTAGGTTTTCATGTACGCATTCTATTATTCAAGAACCCTAGTTTTAGTTTAGTTTTCTCTCAAAAGAGGTGATTATTGTGGATCTTTTCAATCATTCAATTCAATACAAATTCAGGTTTTAATTCAATCTTAATTCTATTCTCTTTAATTCATGTTTAATTTTAGTTTATGTTTTTAGTTTTAGTTTCTTTAATCTTTTATGCCCTAATTTCTTGTTTTACTTCTAGTTTTATAATTGTTGATTAATTCATTAATTATGATCATGTCTTTAGTTTTGTTTTCTACAATTGCTTTAGTTTTTATGATCATGAGTGAGTAGTTAGTTTTCTAGGGTTAGGGAAACCTTGAATAATTACTGGACTAATTAACTTAGATTGTTTCAATTCCATAATTAGTAGTCAATTTCTTATTATTGGCTTTTTCGTTTACAATTGAATTGTGCGCAGATTTAGTTGTAATTTTGGTAATTATCGAATTTGATGCCGAGAGGTAAAAATACCACAATTAGACCACTGAATAATAGGCAGAATTAGTCTAGGCATGAGCAAGAGCCGCTAGATGAGTTTCGAGGGAGTCTAAGTTCGAGAGAATTAGTGAGCCCTAATTTGACATAATTGTGAGATTGAACGTTCTTGGTTGGTAAATCCATTAGTTGATTTTTGGTGACCCGAATAACCCTAGACCATAAATATTAGTTTTAATCACTCTCATTTCCCGTAGTTAATTAGCAGTCAATCAGTAGTCAATTAGTTAATCAATAATTCTCAACCAAGACCCTTTTCACAGTTTAAGCTTTTTAGAACTAATAGAGTTCAATTGCTTCCCTGAGGATTCGATCCTTACTTCCCTAGCTACATTAATTAGAGTTGTTTGGTTTATTTTTGATAGGTGTGCGATAGCCTCATCAATATCTCTTACAAAAGAGAAGTGAAGTGATATTTTCTGAGGAATCTAATTCTCTATAAATAAGTGAAGTGCTGACGACGGTCCAAGGAGGATGGACAGTGACATGTACGAGAGGATTAGTCCCTCTTTGACTCTTCCCTGCTCTAGTCATGGACTCTTGGTCAAACATGTTCGCCTCAGGCCCTCGTACATCTAAACTCCTCATTATTATTGCCTAATAATTGCAACCCAATATCGTACCTAATACTGTTCTATAAACTTTCGAACCTTTTCATACAATTTGAGGCGTCGTTTGGTTCATTAGGGAAGTGCAAATTTCCATGAAATTACAATTTGGGGAAATAAATTCCTAACATCAAAATTATATGAATTTAACAAATTTGTTTGGTTAAGAATGAAGGAAGTGAATTCCCATGGGAATTATTACCTACCAAGGGGAGTAAGGTAAGTAAATTCCCATTTTTTGTAGGAAATCAAAATTCCTATAAATTTTCATTGCCTCCATTTTTACAAATTTGTGTTAATCAAACAAGGAGTAGAAAATGAAATTCATGAGAATTTTGAATGCCTACAATAAATCTAGCCAACCAAACAATACCTGAATGTGCCGTACTTCCTAATATGGTCAGCAACTATATATAATTGAAGAATTATTGCGAGTATCTTAGTCAAGACCGTCTCTGTTAGGATAGAGGGCACCTGCAAGTGTAATCGACATATGACGTAATTTACTTTTTTTTATTTGGGAGGGAGCTCCAAAAACTCAAAAAGGCGAATAGTGAAAACTAAACTCAAAATACCAAAGCTTTATTCACTTGAATTTTTATTATCCCTCTTTCTCTATTTTATATAATTTATTCTATTATACTTGCATAAAATCAAACTTTCAGATTTATTAATTTAAATATTCGTTACAAATACTTCATATAATTAATTTTATGTTTACTTTAAAAAAAAAAAAAAAAAACTATACACATTGAAACAAATATAAAAATAGCTTCATAAGAAGGAAGGAGACAAATAAACAATAATGAGAATTTATTCACAAGGAATTGATGGAACATCAACCATAGACAAAAGGCAAAAACAGCTAATGATGCAATGCATGCATCAGGATTCGAACCTTGCACAACTTGGGAACTTTTAGGGCCCTCCAATATTGAGGCCCCGTGATGCATCGCACCTTGGACATGCGTGCTCAAAGCCGGCTCTGATCTTTGATACCAGAAGAAATGATGACCATGCAATCATGCATTACTTGGTGGGGTAGGTTTATAGCCAAGTACATTGCCTAAACTGTATACCACAAAAGTCCACAACAACGATCATCATAACTATAACTAAAATAACAATTACCTTTTCACATGTCACCTTAATAATAAAAGTTTCCCTTCAAAATTTTATTTCCTTTCTTTTTTTTTAATTTTTGGGTAGCTTCTCAAACAAGAATTTAATATTAATAGTTCTGCTAAATCTATATTTGTGAAAATTGTAACTTCTTTGTATTTAAATTTTACTTTGTAAAAATATTTAAAGTTTTCCTATTTTTATATTTAAACTCTACTAAAATTGCCAAAAACCTTTTGGAGTACCCGTATGGTAAAAATATAAATTCATATTAGACAATTTGGGATAAAAAGACTATAAGAGGGACGATAACAACTTTTTAGAGGAACCTAAAATACCTGTTTTACCGTTCTTCGGAAAAGATAACAGGTTTTTAGGGGCCAAAATCGATCGTGGGGAGTCTTGTGGTAACCCATAGCACATAGTGAAAAAATAGGTCGAAAATAAGCAGATCCCGGTGCGGCCCTTCCAGAGGCATTGAATGAAGGCTATTATCCATTCTTTTTAAGGTTTCAAATACCCAAAAAAAATATTTGCAAAAAGCTTTTTGGGATGCCCGTATGGTCAAAATATGAACCCAGACTAGACAATTTAATAATAAATAGACTATAAGAAAGACGATAACAAATTTTTAAAATCCTAAAATAACTTTTTTTTTAATTATTCAAGAAATATTTCACAAAGTATTATTTTTATTATAATTAATTCGTGACGAAGATATTATTATTATTACTATTATTTTAATAGTAGTCCGTCTTTTGAGTTTAAAAAAGGGCCTCAAAATTATATGAGACTTGGTTAAAGACTTTAAGGTCTTTAAGATTGTTGTTTTCCCTTTATGTGGCCAAGTCCTTTCGTGGACTGATATGTAGGCAAAAGGGTAGATCCTATCAACTTATAAGATAGCCCATGAACTTGGGCGAGAAGAAGTGTCAGCCCACCTTCAAGTTTCACTCAAATTATACATCACTCTCTTCTTTTTTTGGTGTCGTATATTGCTCAAATTTTTTGTAGTACCAGCCCAACAAAACAGGATGTCTTTGTGGTCATTGCCTCACTTACCAACACATGACTGTCATTAACTGTCAACTGTCAGTTTTTTTTTTTTTTTTTTTTTGGCTAATTATGCTCGTAACAAATTAGTTGCAACGATTTAACATTAAATCATTACAACTAAATCGTTATGGAAGTAGTAGTTACAGATACTACAAAGTACCGGAGTATATACTATCTTACCATTGATGGCATTAGCATAAGGGGTTGCCCGTAGAAGCTGTGGTGCAACCGTGCAAGTACTATCGAGCTTCTAAAGGATCCTCGATTCTGGTTCTATACTTTTGCTCCTTCCAACCAGATTCTTGTGCAGCCTTAGGTCTACTTTGTTTACTAAGCGTCAGGCCGTCAGCCATTGAACTTAGCACAGTAGTGACAGTACCCGGTCCACTAAAACCTTATTATGACCATCCTTATTAATTAGACACGCAGTTTAGCCTACTTGATGTTGTGTTTTTTAAAAAGGGGTTGGATGACTGTGTTAAAGGGAATTACCACCTCTCTTGGGAAATTCGAAGATGAGGTGATCGACTTGCTAGCAACTATAGTGGCTGCTAATAACACCATTACCTTTAGATATATAGCTCAAATTAACTTCCGAATTGGGTGTGAAAGTTCCCTTTGCTTCAACTGCACCAACGGTCAAGTGTATGATCATTAGCTTGCATTTTTTGATTCATACTCTTTGTTAGAGGCACATGTTCTTATCTTAGGTACATCAGTAACTTAAATTCCGTGTAGATGATCATTACATGTTGTTGTATGTTGGTCATTAGGTCTTAAAAAGTGAAAATGGAGCGGAGTATTTAAATAGGATAGCTGATTTCAGACTAAGGCCCTGTCCTTTTGGATTTAAGTTTTTGGCACTTTAGTTTAGTTCAATTCATCTATATTCAATTCATTTTAGTTCAATTCAGTCCACTTCAGTTCAATTCAGCTCATCTCCATTATAATTAAATACCTTCATTTCAACCCACTTTAGTTCAGGCCATTTCGCTTCAGTTCAATTCGCTTTAACTCATTTCAGTTCAGTTCAGTTCAATTCAGCTCAACTCTATTTCAGTCTAAAAGAACAGGGCTCGAAGAAGAAGAAGTCAATGATGCTTTAGTTCAATTCAGTTCGGTTCAACTCGGCTTGAAAAGGTCAATGATGTTTTGGTTTTGTATTAAGAGAGTTGGATTAAAAAATACGCTGATGGCTGTTAGATGGAACCTAATAAGTCATGAATGCCGAGTTACAATTAGTCATGTCAGTTCGTTGAGAAGATTTTCGGTGGGACAACGTACATTTGTATTTATCAGTATTTTCTGATTCAAGGACCATCTCAGATAATGCAAACGCAGTTTTATCCTCCAGCTAGCTACTAGCCTAGCCCATTTATACCCTACCACAACTCAACATCTCAACCACATCCAAAAACTTACAAATGTAAAGTGTTGGAATTCCTCAATTTCGATCAGTTGTTGTGATATCATCATATCATTTGTTTAAACTGTTCTTACTGTAATTGTTCTTTTGCATCTGTAATTTTTTGTTTTTGTAAAAGCCAGCATAGGTCGTCTGCCTGTTATATATGTACCTTGTGCAAATTTTTTTATGACGTACAAAATCTATCGACACAAAATTAACCTATGTATTGAATTAAATGGTCTGACCGTCAAATCATAGATCAATTTCTAAAACCTTGCAAACTATTAAGAAAAATCTCTAGTCTTAAAAGAAGTTTTTTATTCGCCTTAATGCTTAACTTTTCATATATTTTCCTAACTTTAGCACACATGCATATTTTTTTACTAATCTCTAATGTTACGGTCAAATTATTTAATGGGAGAAATAGTATTTAATTGGGGGAAACATGAAACAAAATGAGTTTTCCAAATTATCAAATTGTCAATATTGGTAGCTGACAGGCCATAGAATTGATTAGTTAGAAGTTCAAGAAATTGCAGGCAATAATGTGTGGAGACGTTGGTGTGAAACATCAGGCAGACTTTTTTCCCCTTTAAATGACTAATACTCTGTAACAAGTTTTGGCTTCTACATTTTCAATAATTGATACTCTTTTCATCTCATTATTTTTGCATTCATTGACCCAAAAACTCTTTAAAAGATGGATATATAACATAAAATCACATATTAAAGGATGGGTAACTAATACTCGTCCGTTTTCTTTTATTTGATACGTTTTGACTTTCGCATGCATAATTGCATATGTCAATGCATTTATTTGACCTTAAATATAGCGTATCTTTTGTTGTGTATACGTAAAAATTATAATACTTAGATATTAATAATGTATTCATTAAGATGAATCAAACAAGACCGCCATATATGACTGTATTATGTTTTATATATTGAAAGTAATTTAAAAGAATTTTCCATCTTATACATAGTGTCAAAATTTCAAACGTAACAAACATTTAAGAAAGAAAATAGTACTTAATTAAAGGTTAAATTAGTAATTTAGTATAACAATAACTCGATATTTCAAGGCTTTTTAAGGAAAAAAATCTGCTGTCCCACTTTTGGTGTACCACTATTTTTTATTGGTTAATAATATTTAGTTTAAGTTTTTTTAATTCAAAAGTGATGTGCCGTTGTTTTAAAATGAACCAATGACATTGATTGACATACAAATGGTACACTGTTACACACAATATGAGACAACAGATTTAAATTCCCTTTTTTTAGCTTACTACATTTTGTTTAAGTATCCTCAATCATGACATTAGGTGTCGTTAGCCCATTGAATAAGTTCCCACATAGATCTATAAAAACATCTATCATTTTTCTTCTCTTTTGATTATTTCTGTGAATGACAATTCATTACGTATGTCCTATACTCATACAATGTGAAAATAAAGACTTTCGAGTACAAGTTTTGGACCTTTATTTGGCTAGTAAACTTGAAAGTTGAAAGACATGTAACTGCAAAACTTGTTTCTTAGCTAGTAACTCGTTTGAGATGGTCTTGCACTCTTGTTAGTTGCTATAGTCGTTGCGGTTCCGCTGGGCTACTATGTTGTATCTGTATATCTATAGCTTTCGAGCACGAAAATTAAAGAATGCAACGTTTTTGTAGTTATATATAAACCATGAAATCATTGGTTGAGTAAATACTTAACTACACATTATAAGTGCAATTACTACCATATAAATCTTTACTAAACAAATTTCCAAAAGGAAAATGGCTTCCTATATAATTCTCCTACACTTGCTTTCATTTCTAGCTACCACCTTATTATTAGCTGTTCAACCAGCAAATGGTGAGAATGCTGACTATGTAACTTGTTCCGCAACATATTCGTGTGGAAAGATCCGAAACATTGGATATCCGTTTTGGGGAGAAGATCGGCCTAAATTTTGTGGGATGCCAGACTTCAAGCTTAACTGTGACAACAACAACAGAACTACTTTTAGTGTGATTCAAAATGTTAGCTTTGCGTTTGATGTCCAAGCCATCAATACATCTTCCCACACCATGGAAATTTTAGCTCGTAATTTGTCTGAATATTGTTATACTCCTGAACAAGGTAAGAGTCATCTAAGCTTGCTTCCTACTTTGAAACCTGATCCTACTTACATACCAATACGCCTGTTCTATGGTTGCACTAAGACCTGTGTATCCAAATATCAGTACACCTGCTATAACGTCAGATATGGTACCAATGGTACGGCCTATTATTTCGATGAAAATGAATCAGATAAAAGTAATTTGTGCTCTTGCGAAAACAGTGCTACTTTTCTGGTGAAGAGGAGAGGGTTAGATGTACTCAAAAACAAAAATGGTTCGTTTTTTACTGTCTTCCATAAGGAACCAATCAAGGTTCAATATGTGTCATATTTCGATGCTTGTTCAGATTGTGAAGGTTCTGGTGGCAGATGCGGATCATCAAAGGCTCCATCTTATAACTTTTCCTGCTATTACCCGGATGGACCTCAGCAAAAAATGTGTAAACATGTATCTTCTGATGCTCCTCTAAAAGCGGGTATGCTATTCTGATGTAATTGTTACTGTATTTGTTTTCATCATACATGAATTCGTATGTTTCCTAAGTTTCTGATTTTCTCGTTCTCAATTCCTCTAATTTTGAAGGGGATATCAGCTCACATGTTCATTTCTCTCATTGCGTTTATTTTTTACTCAACTTCCCCCCTTTTTTAACAATTGGATGATTGTTTAGCACATACACCTTAACTGACAGAGCATATGTCTCTCTGCAGACATGAAAGCATTGCGATTCATTCTGGGACTAGGTAATTAGTTATCATATCGAGTTTACATTATATATTTTAATTTTTTCAGTTTGTTCAGGCCTGCAAATGAACTCATTTATGACTTTTTTTTTACCATCATCAGGCGTTGGAGGAGTTATCTTTGTGTTTGCAGCCATTACGGCCACCTGCCTCCATAAGAAACTAGGATTTATAACCAGGAAAGCAGCCCTTGACAGTATTTCATCAGAAATCGAGGAGGGAAGCATTTACTTCAGCGTCCCTCTCTTTTCCTACAATCAACTTGTAGAAGCCACTGCCAATTTTGATCAAACTAATGTACTTGGCAAAGGTGGCTTTGGAATTGTATACCATGGTAACATTGAACTTGCATCTCTTATCTCAAACAAGACCTTTTAAAATTGAACCAACTAATCAAAAGTTTTTGCATTGTAGGAAAACTAAAAGACGGGAGGGAAGTAGCAGTAAAACGCCTATATGAGAAGAGCTGCAAAAGGGTAGAACAGTTTATGAATGAAGTCGGATTACTCACTCGTTTGAGGCACGAAAACCTTGTGTCTCTCTACGGCTGCACTTCCCAGCATTGCAAGGAACTCCTCCTTGTATACGAGGTTGTGAAGAATGGTACATTAGCTGATCACCTACATGGCGAAAAAGCAAAATCCAGATTACTGCCATGGCTTGTTCGCCTAAGAGTTGCAATAGAAACAGCCACTGCACTCTCTTACCTACATGCTTCTGACATCATACACCGTGATGTCAAAAGCAACAACATTCTCCTTGACAGTAATTTCTGTGTCAAAGTAGCAGATTTCGGGCTTTCCAGACTCCTTCCGACTGATGCAACTCATGTCTCCACAGCTCCACAGGGAACTCCTGGGTACTTAGACCCAGAGTATCATCAGTGTTATCAGTTGACAGATAAGAGTGATGTTTACAGCTTCGGAGTAGTTCTCGTTCAGCTCATTTCTTCTTTACCTGCAATCAACTTGGACAGGCATAAACACGAGATCAACCTGTCTAACTATGCAGTAAACAGGATCCAGCGGTGTGCATTTGATGAATTGGTGGACCCACAACTTGGGTTCACGTCTGATTTCAAGGTTAGGAGGATGATTAGATTGGTGGCCGAGCTTGCATTCCAGTGCCTCCAACATGACAAGGAATTCAGGCCGTCAATGAATGAGGTTTTAGATATTCTTAACAGTATTGAAAGCACTGATTATGAAGCATTGTTAAAAGCTGATGAAAACACGAGTAATAACAATTTTGAGGATGAGGTGGTGAATATGCATACTAATATCCCACCAGCATTACATATAGGCAATGTAGCGGATGATCAAGCAAAGCTATTGAGTGATCATCAGCTGCTTTCGTCTTCTCCAGTGTCTGTGGTAGAGAAATGGGTTAGTAAATCTACTACACTCAGCAACTAAGGTGAAATTTCACATTTTTTCGAGGGTGACATTGAACAATTTTAGTCGATGTTTGGTTCTATTGTATAGTGTATACTGATTGAATTGTTTCTGACTGCATTCTGTGAAATATGTACATACAAATTTCGGATTAAAGAGGTATATATGGATTATTCAGATTGGAATCATTTCATCAATTTTGCATTTGTAATGTGTAAAGTTTAGAAGTCTAGTATATGATCCAAAAAATATATTTGGTCTTGGAAACTTTCTTCCACATAGAGATTGATTCAAAGTTGTTTGCTCTTCTGTGCATAGGATAAAATCGATATACTAACGTACCTACTTGTGCTGGAGCTGGAAAACTTGTTGGTTGCGTATTTGTGTTCGTGTCAATACAAGGTTGAGATGGATTACCAATGATATCTTGGCCTAGTGGTTAAGATTGAGGGCTTGTGTACAATAGGTTACAGGTTTGAATCCTCCTTCCCTATTTGTAATATATATCGCCCTCATGACTCCTTTGAAAAAGAAAAAAAAGATGCATTAGGAAGTCTCTACACTAACTTGACTCATTTAGTTAATCGCTTCATGCCATGTTGACTCATTTAATTAAAGTAGATGTAAACTCTTTGTAATACCCCACATTTTCACGTATTTAAATAAAGTATTTTTGTATTTTATGCGTACAATTGCTGTATTTTATTCGTATAATTTTAATATTTTTATTGAAAATTATATTCAATAGGAATATTAATTAAAAAGAAATTAATAAAAATAAAATAAATAGCAAGTTTTGGTTGAAAGTAGTTATTTGTGTTCTTAAATAATATTTTTATGGTTAAAAATATTTTAAAAGCTTATAAAAATAGATTTCAAAGGTTTCCTAATTTATTTAGGAGTATGTATGGGCCTCGCCAAATTCCTACTTTAGGGCCTATAAATACCCTATAAAACCTAAAATTTCAACTTTTCATGATCATACTAGTCATTATGATTCCAAAAATTTAGAGAGAAAAAGGGAGGAAAAAAAAAAAGAGTTGCAAATTTCCGAAAAAAAAAATTTCAGTTCAGAAATTTCGAAGGAAAAAAAATTAGTTTTGTGCAACGGGATCCGTGCAGCGCCGGACCCCATCGTCGGCCACCGCGCGCCGCCCCTGCTGCCGCCGCTGCACCTTTTTCCCCTCTTGCGGTATTTTCGAACTCTTTATAAAAAAAAAAAATTCTCCTTCTTTATTTTTGATTCAATCTTGCAAATTCATGTTTATAATTATGTTTAATCATGTTTTTATAAGTTTAATCATGTTTTGATATAAGTATGAGTTGTTTTAAGGCATGAATTAATTTTGTTGTTCATGAAATTATACATTAGGGTTTGAAAAATTTATGAAGTTATGGTTTTATGAATTTTTATGTTCTAAACTTTGACATGATGATCATAAATTATTGTTGGGTGAATTTATGACGATGTTATTAAGTTTAGATTGATTTTTAAGGGTTTTAAACTTATTTTATAAAGCTGTCCAAATTTTATAATCATGAATTTGAGTTGAATAAATATTATGTACATGTTTTGGCATATGAAAAATTGTTCTAAAGCCTAGGTTGATTTCATAAATGTGTTAGTAGATTGTAGAAGTGTTTTGGCATGAAATTATGGTATTGTTATAAGTTTTTCATGACTTTAAAGTTTATAAATAAATCTGAAATTTTAATAAAAACAAGTTAAATTAAGTTTTAAGTGTCCAAATTGTACTAGTATATATGATCACACATCAATTCTATATTGATACATATAAATTTTAGTATGTTTTATGAAGTTTAAAAGTGATTTTAAGCATGTTTAACATATTGTTCAGATTTTATAAATTAATTAAGTAGGCTTTTAAAGTATGTAATTAGCATAAATTGATCATATAAGTTAAGTAATATATTGTATGATCGTTTGGTGTTGTTTTCGGAAGTTTTCAAAGAGTTTTGATAAATTTAGATTGTTGTCCACTTTTCTAAAGTGGCATAAAAATTTTATTAAGGTTTTATAAAGAATAAATAAGTCCTGAAAACTAAGTAGTATTGCAATAGAAAAGAAAAGTGAAGTATGGAATTGAATAGAGACCCTATAAGGAAGTTTTGGACAAAGTCTCCAAATTTAGAAGTTAATTATAGTTGTAGAATTTAGTCTACAAGGTTTTAATTTAGTTCAGTTTTTCCTTGTGTAGGAGACTTTGAACTAGTCCACTCCTAGAAGTTGTGGCGGAGCGCAGTTATTATATAAGGTACGTAAGTACTAAAGACAAAAATAAGAGTTAGAATGCATGCTTGAACAATTCTTGATTACATGAAATCTTGTATGCTTGTTTTGAATCATGAAATTATGATAAGTTTGTTAGTAGCATGTTTTAAAGTTTGATGACATTCCATGTTAAATAGAAAGTTTAATTTTTATAAGCTTGAATTGGAATGTTATGATCTGTTAAATTTGGCCAATAGTTTATTGATCAAGGAAGGAAGTTATTTTTATGTTGGTTAGTTACTTAATCAACAAGAAAGATAGTTGTGAATTTTTATTCACATAATTAAAAGAAGTTATGAGCAATTATTTCTAGACATGTTGTCACTCACAGTCTAATGTGTGGTCAAGAAGAAAGCAAGTTATTAGCCACTCACAGTTAATGTGTGGTACATGAGGTTCAGTTTAATTAAAGAACACACATAAAGATTAATTTTGAATCACCAAGTTGAAGATCATTAAATTAGCTTACTTGATTGGATGCATGTTTCGTGTGATGTTGCATGAGAGTCATAACATTGTTTAACCTGATAAATCACGTAAAGTGTAAGAAGACTTGCATCAAAACTCTTGGAACGTATATACCTTGAGTATGAACATTGGGGGGAGTCGTATGGAACAATGTTTTATGACTTCTAATTGGAGTACAAGACGTTGTACTCTTTTCTATTTTTAATGCGCCGGATATCCGTCACTTTATGTGACATAGTAATACCTTTTGGGAGTTGCTCCCCAACTGGTGCCCAATAGGGCGATGATTTTTAAGGAGGAAACCCGTTCGATGCAGGATCCATAATTATAAATATAGTAATTAATTTAATTGAGTCTATGTACAGGTAAAAAGGTTGTCAAAGGTAAGTTGAATGCATGTTTTACTTCTTATTGTTATTGCATAGTCTTTAGTAGTTATGTACTCAGCTTTGCTGACTGTTTGTTTTGTGTGCATGGCTTTGTCTTGGACTTGGCCCTATGATGACCCACTTATGGTGAGTAGTTGTCTAGTAAAAGAAAAACTGCAGGTACAAGTGGGCATAAGTCATTTCATGATGGGATGTAGTGAGAGCGCTTGTTGTGTTTGTAGTTTTGCTTTATTTTAATTGCTTATGAAAAGTAAGACCCTGTTCTCCTCGTCTTATTTTTACTTATTTTCACCAAAAATAAGTTCATTTCAGCAAAAATAAGTTCAGATCAGCAAAAATAAGTTCAATTAAAAAAAACAAAAATCTATATGTATTATGCAAATTAATTTGTACATGGATATTTATATGTGCACATCTTTTTCAATGAGAAATTATGGTATAGAAAGAGTAGAATATAATTTTAAAAATATTTAGGTAGCATTTTCGAAGAGAATATGTATTGTATGGAAATAATATGTAAAAAAAATATTTACATATGATTTTATATTTTTGATGGAAAATTGGAAATATATTATTTTATATGAAAATAAATATATGTTAATCTAGATATATGATAATATTATAATACATGGAAACTATATGATACTAAAAAGGAGATGATAAAATATTGTGCATTCCTTTGTCCATAAGATTCTTGAAATTTGTGGGGAAAAATCAGATTATATATAATTTAGAGATTATAATAAATCAATTATTTTCACCTAAATAAAATTCAATTATAGTATATAATTGCCCGATAATTTTAAATTAGTAACAAATTCAGCAAAAATAAGTTCAGATCAGAAAAAAATAAGTTCAGTTCAGCAAAAATAAGTTCAGATAAGCAAAAATAAGACGAGGAGAACAGAACCTAACATTTATTTTGGATGTTTGGGTTTTGAAAGATTTTTTAATATTAGTTTTGGTTTGGTTTTTAAGGGTCATTAATATGGTTTCGAAGTGTAATAAGTTTAAAGTTGATTTTTAATTTAAAGTTGTTTGAAGTTTAGTTTTAAATTGTTTTGGCTTTAAGACTTCCGCTGTAGTACTTTGATAAGTGCCTTAGTCGTTATCACAGTGGCGGTAATACTTTGGTTTTTTCATATTTAGTAGTTTTGATAAATATAATTCTTAATTAATTTACTATGTTTTTCGGAAAAATGAGAAGTAGAAAGTTAGGAAAATCCAGGGTGTTACACTCTTGACACAAACTCGTTTTTTCTATGTCTCTTTAGTGTTGTGTCCCGCTTAAAAAAGTTAATTTTAACTAAAAGCTTGTTACAAAAGTTGGTTTCGCAAACTCGAATTACCTAACTTAAAAATTTACCAAAAAAATTAACTTAAATTATTTAGAATCGGCTAAATATAAATCCATTAAAAAACCAATCATATCACTACACTTAAGACTTTTTAACGTTGTCAACTTGTCATGACATAAGTTTGTCCTATAAACTCAAAAACTTTCCCCCCTATAAACAACGTAACCTTGGTTCCCTACCCAACAAAACTCCTTGTCTTTGTTAAAAGCTAAGAAAAGACCAATTTTTAAAATTCCACTAGTCCAACATAATTTATAATGAATTGTTAAATTTCCATTAAAGTAGGTAATTTTTTTATTTATTGATTATTTTATAAAACTATGATTCATTGCAAGAACATCAGATACTTCTCATCAGCAATTTGTGCTGAATTTCTTGAAACCCAAGTTCCAAATTTATTAGAATTAAATTCCCAGATAAAAACTCTAGTGAAAGATGGTGATTTAAAAGATGCACGTAAACTGTTCGATGAAATGCCTCAAAGAGATGTAGTTTCTTGGACTAATGTAATATCTGGGTATATTAGTACTTCAAATTATGATGAAGCTTTGTACTTGTTTTCCACAATGTGGGGTCAATCTTATGTTAAAGCGGACCCCTTTGTGCTTAGTTTAGCTCTGAAAGCTTGTGGACTAAATGATAAGTTGAATTATGGAAAATTATTACATGGGGTTTGTGAAAAGAATGGTCTTGTTAATTCTGTGTTTGTGGGTAGTTCACTTTTGGACATGTATGCTAAGTCAGGGAAAATTGCTGAGAGTTGTCAGGTTTTCGAGGAGATGCCGGAGAAGAATGTTGTGTCGTGGACCGCTATCATAACAGGATTGGTTAGAGGTGGTTACTGTAAGGAGGGGTTGATGTATTTTTCTGATATGTGGAGGTCTGGTTTACACTGTGATTCGTATAGTTTTGCCATTGCTTTGAAGGCTTGTGCTGATTTATGTGACCTGGAACATGGGAAGGAGATTCATACCCAAGCGATAAAGAAGGGTTTTGATTTGAGCGCGTATGTTGGGAACACTCTTGCTACCATGTACAATAAATGTAGGAAGTTAGACTATGGAATGTGTTTGTTTGGAAGAATGAGGATCCCTGATGTGGTTGGATGGACTTCGCTCATTACATCGTATGTTCAGATGGGCGAAGAAGAGGTTGCTGTTCAGCAGTTCTTACGCTTGAGAAACTCTGAGGTGAGGCCTAATGAATATACATTTGCAGCAGTTATCACTGCTTGTGCCCATCTTGGTGAAATTGTATGGGGTGAACAATTACACGCTCATGTAACAAAAGTTGGTTCCTTGCATGCTCTTTCAGTTGCAAACTCAGTCATGACACTATATTCAAGATGTGGGCAATTTGAATCAGCAGCCTCAGTTTTTGAGTCTATGACTAGGAAAGATATTGTCTCATGGAGTAGCATAATAGCCGGATATTCTCAAGCTGGATATGGGAATGAAGCGTTTAGATATTTCTTATGGATGAAAAAGGAAGGGCCAAAACCTACCGAATTTGCTTTTGCAAGTATGTTGAGTGTCTCTGGAAGCATGGCAATTTTGGAGCAGGGCAGACAACTACATGCTCATATTTTGAAAGTTGGATTAGAACATACTTCTTTGATTCAAAGTGCACTGATCACTATGTATTCCAAGTGTGGAAGCGTCAAGGATGCTTCTGAGGTATACAGTACCACAAGCAATGATGATTTCGTGTCATGGACTTCCATGGTTAACGGATTTGCTGAACATGGTGACAGTCTAGAAGCTTTAGAATTGTTTGAGAAAATGCTACAAACTGGTTTGCGGCCAGATGCTGTGACATTTGTTGGAGTTCTTTCTGCTTGTAGCCATGCAGGACTTGTTGATTTGGGTTATCAGTATTTTAATTCTATGAGTCAGAAGTTTGGGATTAGTCCCACGAAAGAACATTATGGCTGCATGATTGACCTATTATGTAGAGCCGGAAGGTTAATTGAAGCTGAGAACATGATCAATAACATGCGACTTGAAGTAGATGAGGTTATCTGGTCAACACTACTTACAGCATGTAGAATTCATCGTGATGTTGAGCGTGCTGCACGAGCTGCTGAAATGATTCTTAAGCGCAACCCTAATTGTCGGGGGACACTTGTTACCTTAGCTAACACTTACTCTGCAGATGGGAAGTGGAGAGAAGCAGCGGAAATCAGAAAGTTGATGAGATCCAAAGGGCTAGTAAAAGAGGCAGGATCGTCGTGGATTAAGGTTAAGGATGAGGTCTCAGCATTTGTTTCTGGAGATAACTCTCATCCGGATACTGATCATATCTACGATGTCTTGGATTTGTTCACCTCTGGTGTTGATGTGTTTGATGAGGAGGATGATGCCCTTCTGTACGACTCATGATTCTACAAGGAAGCCAACTTTGGTTTAATCACTTGAAAAAAGGCCAAGAGAGATGCTTGCTTTGTATTCAGTCTAGTAAACCTTCTGAATCCAGACTCTTGCATGGACAAGGTCATAACTAGGCTCAGTGAGGCATAGAGGCATCGTAGATAAAATTTGAAGTGAAAATGTTTCGCTTTGAAAAATCTCAATGAAGTAGCCAATTTGAGGAGTCTGATGCATCTTCAGATCAATTCGTGTATTGCCAAGACGAATCTCTGCATTGGCATGCTTACCTAAATCAGGTCATTGAAACATATTCCTGTCTTAATATAATTCTCAGGATGTTACTGACAAAAGGCAGTCCGCAGCCAGTTACAATAAGTAAATCATGTCTCACTTGAAAGTCCTCTGTATTTTTCCAATTTCAAATTGGAAACAATTTTGTCAAAATGAAGAGGTAGTAATTTTACTATCGTTAGTCGTCGTCTTCGATACTGATCCCTACGGGCAATATTCAGCTCTGCTTACTAACTTAGATGTTAGTCTATCTTCCTGTCATGTTTGCTCGTTTATAGCTACTATATTATGACAAGCTCCCAAGTAAGATTTTGCAGTATTGTAGTGTCTTTTAAAGGGGGTATGTATTTTGAGTTTCTCTCCCTACTCTGCCTTTTAATAACTTCATTTTCGTTTATTACAATGATAAGGTTTCTCCACGTTATGTTGTTGGATCACATTATCAAAGCTTGGCCAAGGGGCTTTTGGAAAGACAATGAGATGCTTTGTTTGAGTAATTGCAAGGAGAGTCGTTACTTGCAATGTGCTATAACCGCATCACCCAGGAACTGAAATCTGTGGATTCTGTCTGTGGATCCATACAGGGAGCTTATTTGTTATGAAGAGAGCTTATTACCCATAGACTTTGGAGAACGTAAGCATTCTGATGGCCCTGTGTATTGCCTTTTTGAAGTCGAGCAACCACTTTCCACCAACTCCTGCATCTCATAGGTAGCCTTTTTAAATCGCAACATATTTATCCGTGATTTCCAGTTTGTTGTATACTGCTGTCAGAGTATCAATCTGTCTGTATTCAGCATTAATCTCTAAGAAAAATGTCTAAAAGTTTTTACCTAATGCGAATTTGCTGGTGATATTTTTTATCATCACATGGATTGATAAAAAGGTTTTGTGTGCTGTATTCTAAATATGTCAAGAATGTTTTTCTTCTGTGTGATAGTCTTGACTTAGAAGGCATTCAGCTCTGTGCTTTGTTCTATTTTGAGATTAATGACTTTCATTACTGGAACTTTGTGATACATGTGCACACGCATGTGAAGAATTTGGTGTTGATCATTGCTTGTAACCTGGGAATACTTTTCGGATGCTGAGTTTTATGTACTTGCCATGTCCTTTTGTGCTTGATTATTCATTTTCAAATTTCTAACTGATTGTTGTAGTTTCATCGAGTATAGGTACTACATTAAGCTTTATGAACTTGGGAGCTATGTCTATAATGTAGCTAAAGATCGAGTGAAATAAAGATCAGTTCACTTTCATACTCTTGCAAGAGAAAAGGTAGGCCTAGTTTAGGTAGTGGAAGTAAATCTGTCTTTGTTTGCCTTTCACATCTCAGCTAAAGAGAGAATTTTGTGTCGATGTAGAAAGTGGAAGGGATGTAGCTGGTGTAAGTTAGATTGAACACAAGGAATTGTGTTATGCAGGGCTGATGTACGTAAGCAAGCCACATTGTCGAGTGTTAGAAGGGTTTTCACAGCGATATTGTAAAAATAACATGTATGAGGTTGAACCGTTGAAGATATTGTCTTGAAAAGGAAGATAGGTTCAAGATTGAACTTGCAAATGTGCCTTGTGTGCTCGAACTTGGAAAATTGAAGAAAAAAGGTAGTATTCAGTTTATTGGCGGTATTGTATACCTATATGGTATCTTTGCGGACATGTAAGAAAGGTTTTTTTTTTTTTGGTTTAGCTTTGAGTTTATCATCCTGGAATTTGTGTGACTGTGCTTCTTTTTATTTTTTGACAAGGTGCAAGAGTAAGGAATGCAAGCAAACCCTACCTTGCTACTAATCGTAACACAATGAATGCACTTTTTATTAAGGTAGAAGGCCGTGATTATTAGTTTAGTCTCTGATTTTTGTTGAATCGTCTCTTTAGTTTATTGTCATGTGTCATATTTGTACCCGTATTCAATACGTGATACGACACTTTTTTATCGTGTATGTGCTTTATAGGTGTACGATGCCCATTTTATACTTAATTCATATCCATTTTTATGCAATCTAGTTTATACGGTCATAATAGACATTTAAAATTAAGTGTAATTACTACATAGTATATTATTCTATTTCAAAACCTTGTGATCCAAATAGGGATTAATGTACTAGAAGAACATCCTTTCAAATTGCAATAATCATCTTACAATTGACGGTTAATAATAGGTGGAAATATTTACTCTAAGAAATTAAAGATTAGTAGGCATCATTATGAGTGGAATTATGGAATACTTGATTTTTTTTTTTTTTTTTAAAAAAAACAATAGTAATTACATGAGTTACACAATTTATAAAATTTGTATAAATAAATAAAAAAGAAAAAGATACATAAACAAGAAGCACCAGTGGTCTAGTGGTAGAATAGTACCCTGCCACGGTACAGACCCGGGTTCGATTCCCGGCTGGTGCAATACTAAGCAATGATGAAATTTAAATGTGGCTGGTAGGGTCCACCACTTCATCTGAACCTCAGATTACATCATCATCTTCTGAGCTTAGCTTTTTTCCTAAAAGTTTAATTTTCTATAATAAAAAAAATTCCCTTTTTTTTTTTTTTTTTATTAATAAGGGAGTTTCGTTTTTTGTCATGAAACTCTTACATGGAAAATGTAATGAGTTATTGTTTTGGTAATTACAACCGACACAGTGACTTCAATAGTGGGCTTATCACTAGTGGTCCTATCTTGCAAGGAATGTTAGCATTTACCGGCTTAGTTGCTTTGACTTTTGATTAACGGATTGACGATTGCATCAATTAATTTCACGTGTTGTTTGCATAAAAGATTTTGTTAAATAGTTTTATTGTTGTATGTTTTGAAATAAGTTTTTCTAATATGTATAAAGCTTCTTTCATGAGTATTTTTTTATTAGTATTTTAACGTTTTAATGAACTTCCGACGAATTTTGGTCAAATTCCCCACTTTGAAAGCAAATTTATGTGTTGTTATTTTTATTAGAGCTTTGAAATTGTGCTATAAATAAAATAAGATGTAAATTTTGTCAAAATTTGTTTAGTTGAATGAGTGAAATTATCTACGATAAGAATTTGTGGTGTTATTAGTGAAAGAGCCTAATTAACCCTAGGGTATAGCATATTAGCATATTCATTGAGAGGTCAAAGAATTGACTAATTATTGGAATATGTAAGTAATGGGAGTCCACTTAAACAATTGATGTGCGGAAAAATTACGTTCGATAAAGGGTATTAGGGTGGACTCTTGTTTTGCATGGATATGGTTATACTACGGGTCTACCCACTTGGGTTAATTTACTGATTTAATAATATATAATTGTTGTCGAATTACCTAGCAGTCTTACCAAATAAGACCGTCTTATATAAATTTTTGTATTTTCTGTATTTTATACCGTATTTATAGGTGGTGCACTAGTGTTGAATCCTTGATGAAGGAAAATTTTATTTAATTTGCTTGATTCTGTATGTTAAACATAATTTTTTAATGCGACTTTCAAAGTTTGAAAACATAGGTAAATTAGGAGTTATTTTCCCGTACAAAAAAGTAGAAATTCATTTAACTTGTAATGAAAATAAAGACATAGAGTGAGAGATAGCATAGTTAAAGTTTAAAGGATCTTGATTTTCGTTACTCACTCCTAGCTAATACCTCTCTAAACACCGATGATAAAAGGCCGATGAAATTTAAGAGTTCAATGGTAATATCAAGCAACTTCAAAATTTTACTCAAAATGCTTTATTTGAACAACTAAAACCAATTTAATTTCAACAACAAAAAATTATAACTCCGTCACAGGTATCGTACTATACAAAAACGTTTGGGTTTTTAATTTCTTAGTTGTACTATGAATTTTTGCATTTTCTAAGTTGTATCCGATAGAATTTGAAATTCTACGTTGTACTCTTAAATTCTCCAAATTTTCTTCGTTAGTTTTGTTTTCATTTAATCTTTAATTGTAATTTTTATTGAAAAACATTTACGTTATGTCTTAGGAAACTTCAAAAGAGGATAAATTGCACAAAAGTAATTAAAATTGTAACTTAGTATTGCCTATAAAGGACACAACTTAATAATATTGGCTAGTTCAAGGATACTACATACCGATAATTTGAAAATCATAAGGTACAGCTTTGAAAATACAAAAAAATTGACGGTAAAATAGTACCCATATGTATTACTATCCCACATTGAAGTTCTCAAGAGAAAGAATCTTTAACTTAAAGTTCTATATATAATTCAGAATTGAATATATGATCAACTATTCAATGTGAAAACAAACACACAAAATTCTTGATTTCGGCGCTCAAAGTTTTGGGCTTGAAAATGGATAGACTTCCAAATTCCCATCAAAAGCAAGTCAAAGTCTGTGACCGTAGTTTTAAACATTTGTTTGCTTATTTATTTGTTTGTTTGAACCTCCCATAGTCTAGGACATATTTGCCACGCTTAATAAGAATACAACATTTGCAAGTTTGAAAATTGCATGAAACTTTTTTGTACATACATTGTACAATTTCATGCAATTCAAAGTATGTAATATACATATAACATATATATTGATCATCATCAAACATATAATTTTCCAAAAAAAAAAAAAATAAATGGCTTATATTTTTCTCCTACACATCTCTTTAGTAACTTTGATCATCTCGCTATCAGTTTCCGTATCATGGTGTGATGATAATGCTAACTATACAGTATGCTCTCTTTCATACTCTTGTGGCCGAATCAATAACGTTAGCTACCCATTTTGGGGAGATAACCGGCCTAAGTTCTGTGGGATTCCGGACTTAAACCTCAAATGTAAGGAAAAATATTCAAGTTTACCTTCTATCGATGTATCTCAGTCTGGATACACACCACTGAGTGTCGTTAGCATCGATTCATCTTCCCATACCATAAATGTTTCCCTTGACAAATTGTTTAACGGTTGTTACTACCGCACCAGGGATAGAAATCATAGAATAATATTGTTGCCCTCGTTGAAGCCTATTCCTGGTTATTATGAGGATATAACCTTGTATTATGATTGCTCTAGTAAGTGTGAGTCTAGATATAACGTATCTCTTAATTGCTCTGATAATGATAGTGCGAATAATGGTGTAACAGCTTATTACTTCGATAAGCTATCAGAATTCAACAAGACAGGTATGTGGTGTTCGTGCAATAGCAGCTTTACTTTTCCGGTGGATAAAAGAGTGTTTGATGAGCTCAAAAGCACTATTAATAACGAGTTGCTTAGGCCGATCTTAACAAAGTGGCCAATTCAGATGAACTATGCAGCCAATATCAGTGCCTGTTTAAAGTGTACACAATCTGGGGGTAGATGCGGGTCACATGAGAATTCGTCAACAAATAGATTTATGTGTTATTGCCGAAATGGATTTCAGGGACTTGTCTGTCCTCCTGAATCAGGTCAGTTTATAATTAGAAAACCAGCTGTGCTGTGGCCACTGCTCCAGAGCCTTATGCACTGGATACGTGCTTTGCTGTTTATTTAATTTATCATTAAACAGAAACATGGATATCATATTAGCATTAACATATATAATGCACATTAACTATTCAAGTCTACAAATCATAATCATCAAGTCTAGTTAACAAGTAAAAAGAATCACTAAAAAATAGACTTGATCAATAAACACTATCAACAGGTGCAAATAAAACTACACTCGAAATTGTTGCACGTTGCTAGACTGATATTTCATCGGCCGTTTTTGTTATTTTTGCAGATCATCAGAGTAGAAAGTTGTTGATATTTCTGGGATTAGGTAATATGAATTTCTCTCCCTCTGTTTTATTAATTAGTAGTAACAATCGAACATTTTATCTCTCACAAAATAAAATATACAATTGTTGCAACTAAAAAAACGGAGTAGTACATTTTAATATTTTACTCCATATTGAGTAGCCTTGATCAGAAAGTAGCTCTCGAAGTCTTGAACCAAACTATTATACCTCTTACCAATGTCAAACTATCAGGTGTTGGAGGAGGTGCGTCTGTTTTTGTAGCGATAACAACCATCTGGTGCTGTATGAAGAAAAGTCGCTCAAAGTTTCTAGACCGCGGTGCTTCTTTTGACTGCAGTGCATCGGAACTTGAAAAGGGAAGCAAGTACTACGGCGTGCCACTCTTCTCCTACAGAGAACTTGTAGAAGCCACTGATAACTTTGATAGGGAGCTTGGAAGTGGAGGCTTTGGAACAGTTTATCATGGTAAATAAAATTGATCGAATATCTTTTTAATCTTGAACATTACCATTTACTTGTCCTAATAATCAAAAGTTATTCATCTTAGGGAAGCTAAATGATGAAAGAGAAGTAGCAGTAAAACGGCTGTATGAAAAGAATTACAAAAGATTAGAACAGTTCATGAACGAAGTTCACATACTCACTCGTCTAAGACACCACAACCTTGTGTCACTTTACGGCTGCACTTCACAGTATTGCAGAGAACTCCTGCTTGTGTATGAGTACGTGCAAAATGGCACAGTGGCTGATCAATTGTTTGGTAAAGATACGAATTCCCAAGCATCACCACTTCCATGGCCTATTCGATTGAGAATTGCAATCGAAACAGCAACTGCACTATCTTATCTGCATTCCTCTGACATTATACACCGCGATGTCAAAACCAACAACATTCTTCTTGACAGCAACTTTTCTGTCAAAGTAGCAGATTTCGGCCTTTCTAGACTCTTCCCTACTGATGTAACTCATGTGTCAACCGCTCCACAGGGTACTCCAGGGTACCTAGACCCCGAGTACCACCAATGCTATCAGCTAACTGATAAGAGCGATGTCTATAGTTTTGGTGTAGTCCTTGTTGAGCTCATTTCTTCATTGCCTGCAATCGACATGAACAGGCATAGACACGAGATCAACCTGTCCAACTATGCAACCAACAGGATCAAACTGTGTGCATTTGATGAGTTAGTGGACCCACAGCTTGGCTTCGCATCTGATTTTAAAGTTAGGAGGATGACTATATCAGTTGCAGAGCTCGCGTTTCAGTGCTTGCAGCATGACAAGGGTTTTAGGCCGTCAATAGACGAGGTCTTACAGGCTCTTCAGAGGATCGAAAGTGCTGATTACGATGCATTACTGCAGGCCGAAAACATGAATGAAAAAGCTGTGCAAGAGGTAGTGAAACTGCATAGCAGTAACTTACTAACGCCGCCACCACCACCGTCTCCTACAGAGGACGATCATGTACAACTATTGTGTAATCATCATCTACAACCAACTTCCCCAATGTCTGTTACAGATAAATGGATTAGTACATCAACTACACCAAACACTAGCAAGTAAGCTTTAAGTTTTTCAACTGTCACAATTATATGAGGCTTCTTTATTAATTTTTTACATAAGGCTTCAGTGTAAAATGAATATAATGGAATTTTGTATTGCTAAATTATGTCCTTAAAAAATGTTTAGGTTCAGAAGGAAGAAAAATGTACATAATATGTAGAAATTCTACTACATAAATTTGATTTAGCTTTATTTGCACTAATTTGTCATAAACTTTTCTCTAGTTAGAAGACTGCATGACTAATGACAAAGAAGTATGTTGCGAGTTTAACGCGACGCATGGTTTAAGCCATTGTTGATTAGTATAGCTTCTTGCTAATAACTTAATTAAACATGAACTTAGCACAAATTAAGGATTTGTGGTGATCAAACACCTTACCTTTAAAGTTAAGATGACATCAATTTTATACTAGTGTATCCAATACTTCTAAGAAAAACTTGTTTTTCTAAATGTTAAGAAGTTATACATTTCTTCTAAGACTTGCTAAATTCTAATTACATTATGTTGACAATGTCATAATCTCAAACTACCACCTATATGTGCACCTACCATTTATTAGGGGGTTTAATTTATTCAACAATTCATGTTTAACACACCCTAATGTTCATAAATCATACTTAATTAAGAAGTCATGAAACTGGCTTTTGGTTCATGTTAAAGTGACCTTAAGAATTTGTTATTATTTTACTAGAAATAGTACAAGAATATACGTACAAAAAGATTCTATGATCTGGGAAAAATCCTACTGTGTCCGCCAAAAATTAGCAGCAAAATTAATAGTTTGTGAGATATAAAATAATAGATTGTTACAATTAATTCAAATTATAGCGGAGGTAGTATACATAATCTAGTGTCAAATCAAGAACAAGACTAGGACGTACATAAATCAAGCATTGAGCCAAACATTATTATTGTTCACTTAAAGTTGAGTAATAGTTGTGACTAGTCATCGACTTTCGAAAAAGGTAGAAGAATGGGACCTATAACGAAACCTACGATACATAACATATGGAGAGATTTTGTTCTGGGATCGTAAACGTGAAAGCTATTAATTCATCGACCCAAGTCTAAATTAGAATTTATTAAGGCCATGTTCTATTCACCTTACTCTTATTTGTTAGATTACTCTGATAACTCAAAATCGAAATTCAAACAAGTCTTCGTAAGCTCAACGAGTTCAAATAAATCAAATACTCCCGTATATGTTGAATCGAACACACATTAATTTTCTTTACTCATAAAAATTTCATTCCAAACCTTCGAAGACAAGTTCATGTTTTGCTACTCGATCCGTATTAGTCATATTCGTAGGGCCTTGAGCCCTTGACGTTATTGTTACAGTCAAAGTTTTGAACGAGGGAGACATCACATGTTGACTATTGCGCGCCATCATGCTAGAGCAATAGTTCTACTTGAGGCAAAATTTTGTAAAGCCATTAGAAATTAATTTAAACAAAATTTGATCTCAGTTCTTAGATACACCCTCAAAACTTTTACTATTTTCCGATTTTTATATGTACCAGGTGTAGCAGTGTAGGTAACCATTGCATCATTGCACTCATAGTTCTGATTATGCTTACAAATTGACTAGTGAAGTATTTGAAAGTGTTAGAATATATTTTTGAATATATTCCATACCATATCAATATCATTTGCATATATTNCGAAAGTGCTGATTACGATGCATTACTGCAGGCCGAAAACATGAATGAAAAAGCTGTGCAAGAGGTAGTGAAACTGCATAGCAGTAACTTACTAACGCCGCCACCACCACCGTCTCCTACAGAGGACGATCATGTACAACTATTGTGTAATCATCATCTACAACCAACTTCCCCAATGTCTGTTACAGATAAATGGATTAGTACATCAACTACACCAAACACTAGCAAGTAAGCTTTAAGTTTTTCAACTGTCACAATTATATGAGGCTTCTTTATTAATTTTTTACATAAGGCTTCAGTGTAAAATGAATATAATGGAATTTTGTATTGCTAAATTATGTCCTTAAAAAATGTTTAGGTTCAGAAGGAAGAAAAATGTACATAATATGTAGAAATTCTACTACATAAATTTGATTTAGCTTTATTTGCACTAATTTGTCATAAACTTTTCTCTAGTTAGAAGACTGCATGACTAATGACAAAGAAGTATGTTGCGAGTTTAACGCGACGCATGGTTTAAGCCATTGTTGATTAGTATAGCTTCTTGCTAATAACTTAATTAAACATGAACTTAGCACAAATTAAGGATTTGTGGTGATCAAACACCTTACCTTTAAAGTTAAGATGACATCAATTTTATACTAGTGTATCCAATACTTCTAAGAAAAACTTGTTTTTCTAAATGTTAAGAAGTTATACATTTCTTCTAAGACTTGCTAAATTCTAATTACATTATGTTGACAATGTCATAATCTCAAACTACCACCTATATGTGCACCTACCATTTATTAGGGGGTTTAATTTATTCAACAATTCATGTTTAACACACCCTAATGTTCATAAATCATACTTAATTAAGAAGTCATGAAACTGGCTTTTGGTTCATGTTAAAGTGACCTTAAGAATTTGTTATTATTTTACTAGAAATAGTACAAGAATATACGTACAAAAAGATTCTATGATCTGGGAAAAATCCTACTGTGTCCGCCAAAAATTAGCAGCAAAATTAATAGTTTGTGAGATATAAAATAATAGATTGTTACAATTAATTCAAATTATAGCGGAGGTAGTATACATAATCTAGTGTCAAATCAAGAACAAGACTAGGACGTACATAAATCAAGCATTGAGCCAAACATTATTATTGTTCACTTAAAGTTGAGTAATAGTTGTGACTAGTCATCGACTTTCGAAAAAGGTAGAAGAATGGGACCTATAACGAAACCTACGATACATAACATATGGAGAGATTTTGTTCTGGGATCGTAAACGTGAAAGCTATTAATTCATCGACCCAAGTCTAAATTAGAATTTATTAAGGCCATGTTCTATTCACCTTACTCTTATTTGTTAGATTACTCTGATAACTCAAAATCGAAATTCAAACAAGTCTTCGTAAGCTCAACGAGTTCAAATAAATCAAATACTCCCGTATATGTTGAATCGAACACACATTAATTTTCTTTACTCATAAAAATTTCATTCCAAACCTTCGAAGACAAGTTCATGTTTTGCTACTCGATCCGTATTAGTCATATTCGTAGGGCCTTGAGCCCTTGACGTTATTGTTACAGTCAAAGTTTTGAACGAGGGAGACATCACATGTTGACTATTGCGCGCCATCATGCTAGAGCAATAGTTCTACTTGAGGCAAAATTTTGTAAAGCCATTAGAAATTAATTTAAACAAAATTTGATCTCAGTTCTTAGATACACCCTCAAAACTTTTACTATTTTCCGATTTTTATATGTACCAGGTGTAGCAGTGTAGGTAACCATTGCATCATTGCACTCATAGTTCTGATTATGCTTACAAATTGACTAGTGAAGTATTTGAAAGTGTTAGAATATATTTTTGAATATATTCCATACCATATCAATATCATTTGCATATATTTAGTTTCCTATCTTGTAACCCTTAGTTTTGGATAGTCAAAGCAAATCCCTTTGATTTAGGAATTGATTAGCTGCTTTGATTACTCATATCACGCATGTATCTTTGTACATATATACTCTCTGAACAAATCAATAGAAAGGCACGGAATCAATTTCCTTCATGGTAACAGAGCCAATAACGATCCTCCTATCCTTCGAACCCTATTCCTTTCCTCCTCTTCTCTACTTTCTTCTTCACTAATGGCGGAATCTCCAAATTTCACCCCGCTCTCACCATCACCAATGTGAAGTCCCTCGTTCCCGTCGAGTTGGACAATGAGCAAAGCATGTACCATTAATGGGCTGCTCTCTTCACAAATCTCGTTAGGGTTCACGATCTTTACGATCATATTATTCCACCAACAGAACCGTCTGCCTTGACCGCATATAAGACTGCCAAGGCTGCTGATCCTGCATGGTGGAACCGACTTGATGTTGTTGTCCTCCAATGGATATACGGCACCATTTCTAAAGATCTTCTCTTTGCTATTCTGAAACGCAATGACACTGTCGTGGATGCGTGGAAACACATCGAGGCTTTATTTCAGGATAACAAAGCCTCTCGGGCTGCCCTTCTCGAAGAAGATTTTACCAACTCTGATTTTGAGGCATACAAGTCCATTGATGCCTATTGTAATTACCTTCAATCTCTTGCTGATAGACTTGCGGATGTTGATGCTCCGGTATCAAACAATCGTTTGGTTTTACGGCTCACCGACTCTCTTCCAGAAGCTTTTAGTGGAACCGTGGACTTTATACAGAATCAAGAACCCTTGCCCTCCTTTGAGAGTTGTCTGTCTAGACTCAAGATGACGGAACAAACCATTCAGGCTCGTAATGCTCGTGAGTCCCATAATTCCGGCACCAACAATACCTCTGCCATGCTTGCTGACGCCTCCTCTAACCCTAAATGCCCACACAACAATAAAAATAAAATCACAAAAAATAAAGGGAAAGGGAAGACGTCCAGCAATCACGGTGGGTCCGGTGTCGCGCCCAGTCAGCATCCCAGTCAGTGGCAGTGGCAGCCACGTCCCTCTGCTTCCTCCATGCAGCCTCAGTGGAATGCGTGGGGTGGGTGGACTATTCCACCTTGTCCTTTTCCCGCAACCGCGTGGCAACCAAGGCCAGCCCTCCCTTTCGCCCAGACGCAGTCTGGTGGGCCTGGTGTTCTTGGACCACGGCCACAGTCCTTCAATGCAATGGCTCCTTCATACCCGGGATACTCCCCTACCGACATTAAAGCTGTCATGCACGCTCTTTCCTTCAATCAACCTGATGGAAATTACTACATGGATACTGGCGCGACATCTCACATGACCGCGGATGCAGGTATTCTCTCGTCTTATTATAATTCAGGCATTAAAAATCATAATATTGTTGTTGGAAGTGGACATTTAATTCCCGTCATGGGTCACGGTAATGCTACCTTACCCCCTCCCCTGCCCCCTTTCTCTCTTACTAATGTTTTTCATGCTCCTAAACTCATTAAAAATCTTATCTCAGTTCGTAATTTACTACTGATAATATGGTTTCTATCTCTTTTGACCCATTTGGCTTTTCTGTCCATGACTTACAGACGGGCACAAGGCTAATGAGGTGTAACAGTGTTGGGGACTTATATCCTCTCTTCTCAATTTCACAAGCCATTTCTTCCAACAATCATAAAGCTTTTACTACTCTTTCTCATGAACTTTGGCATAATCGTTTAGGTCATCCCGGCGATAATATTGTCAATTCACTTCATAGAAATAATTTTATTGATTGTACTAATAAGGCTTGTAAAAGTTTGAGCACTACTTGTCCTCTTGGGAAACATGCTAAACTTCCGTTTTATGATTCTATGTCTTATACCTTTTTACCGTTTGATATTATTCACAGCGATTTATGGACTTCCCCTGTTGCTAGTCATTCCGGTCATCGTTATTATGTTCTTTTTCTTGATGATTATAGCAAATATTTATGGACTTTTCCTATTTCTAATAAATCACAAGTCAAACACATATTCCAATCTTTTCATGCTTTGATCAAGACACAATTTGAACGTAATATTAAAACTTTTCAATGTGATAATGGTACGGAATATATCAATGGCACTCTTGAGAAGTTCTTTGATCAAAATGGTATGTTATTTCGTTTATCTTGTCCACATTCTTCCCCTCAAAATGGCAAGGCCGAACGTCACATAAAATCTATAAATAATATTATTCGAACTCTTCTTTCTCATGCTTCTATGCCCCTTTCATTTTGGCATCACGCTCTTTCCATGGCCACATACCTCCTAAACATCCTTCCCACCAAGGTATTACGCTATTTTTCACCGACTCAAATCCTATACTAAAGTGATCCTTTGTACTCGGATTTGCGTGTTTTTGGGTGTTTATGTTTTCCCTTATTTCCCTCCACCACTATTCATAAATTACAAGAAAGAACGACTCCTTGTGCCTATGTTGGTCCGGCTCCTAATCGTCGTGGTTTTAAATGTTATGACATGTCTCGTAAAACAATCATAATCTCTCGTCATGTTCGTTTTGTTGAAACCGTTTTTCCGTTCTCTCAAACAAACCAAACACAACCTCCCGATTATGATATTTTTAGTGATAATATAGTTCCCTCTTTCTTAAATCACCCTACTCACAATCATAACCCACCAAACGAGCCCCAGCCCGCCTCTCAATCTTCCACTTCTGTTAGGCCGCTGTCTCACACGGGCCTAACTCCACCCCTCTCCTCTACTTCCTCTCATTCTGGGCCGAGTTCCCCCAGGCCCCCCCCCCCCTCCCCTCCCTCCTGGTCTGCCTCCTCACGAACAGACCCCCAAAACTCTTCCCCTTGTCACTCTCCTTTGGGCCTCAATCAAGCCCAACAGCCTGCTCCTGTGTCCAGTCCTCAACACACTCCTACACCTGTTACAAGCTCCTCATCTACGCCCTCTAATCCCTTCGTACACCGTATGACAACTCGCTCCACTAATGGCATTTTTAAACCCAATCCTAAATATTTTTCCAATTTTCACACCGACACCACTACAGATATTTCTCCCATTCCAAAAAATCTTGTTAGTGCACTCCGTGATCTAAATTGGTACAATGCAATGATGGATGAGTTTAATGCCTTAATTGATAATAAGACTTGGGAATTAGTTCCCAAGCCGCTTAATGTGAATATTATTCGGTCTATGTGGATTTTTCGTCATAAATTTAAATCTGACGGTTCTTTTGAGCGTATAAAGCTCGTCTTGTAGGTGATGGTAATACTCAGCAGCAGGGTGTTGATTGTGATGAAATGTTCAGTCCTGTGGTCAAACCAGCCACAATACGAACCGTCCTTAGTCTTGCCCTTTCCAAGTCTTGGCCCATACATCAAATGGATGTCAAGAACGCTTTCTTACACGGCCATCTCAATGAAACAGTCTATATGCATCAACCCATGGGTTTCCGTAGCAAACTTTATCCAGATCATGTCTGCAAGTTAAAGAAGTCATTGTATGGCTTAAAGCAGGCCCCTCGGGCTTGGTACCAACGTTTTGCTGATTTTGTTGCCACTATTGGCTTCACTCACAGTAAGTCCGACCACTCTTTGTTCATTTACAAAAAGGGTTCTAATATTGCGTATCTTCTATTATATGTGGATGACATTATTCTTACAGCTTCCACTGATTATCTCCGTAAGCATCTTATGTCCTTGTTAAGCCTTGAGTTTGCTATGAAGGACCTAGGCCCTTTGAGTTATTTTTTGGGCATTTCCGTTACTCGTCACGCCCAAGGTCTTTTCCTATATCAGAAACAGTATGCTGCCAAAATTATTGAACGTGCAAGCATGTCTAACTGCAGCTCTAGTCCCACTCCTGTTGACACTAAGTCTAAACTTAGTGCCACTGCGGGTGCTCCTTATGACGATCCTACTACCTATCGTAGTCTTGCAGGTGCTCTTCAATATCTCACTTTCACTAGGCCTGATATTTCCTATGCCGTGCAGCAACTTTGTCTTCATATGCATGCTCCCACGAATGAGCACATGAGTGCTCTCAAGCGCGTCATACGTTATTTGCAGGGTAATTTATCCCACGGTTTGCATTTGTACAATTCTCCTGTCAATAATCTTTTCTCCTATACTGATGCTGATTGGGGTGGGTGTCCTGACACCCGACGTTCTACTTCTGGCTACTGTGTCTTTCTGGGTGATAATCTCATATCTTGGTCGTCTAAGAGACAGGCTACCCTATCTCGAAGTAGTGCAAAGGCTGAATACAGGGGTGTTGCTAATGTTGTTTCTGATTCTTGTTGGATTAGAAATCTCCTACTAGAGTTACATTGTCCCATTCACAAAGCTACTCTGGTCTATTGTGATAATTTTTCAGTGCGATATATTTGTCCGGCAATCCAGTTCAACATCAACACACTAAACATATTGAAATGGATATTCACTTCGTCCGTGAGAAGGTTGCACGTGGCGAAGTTCGTGTGCTTCATGTTCCATCCCACTATCAAATTGCTGATATTTTCACCAAAGGGCTTTCGCGTATTTTATTTAATGATTTCCGGAACAGTCTAAGCATACGTGAACCTCCCGCTTTGACTGAGGGGGTGTGTTAGAATAAATTTTTGAATATATTCCATACCATATCAATATCATTTGCATATTTATAGTTTCCTATCTTGTAACCCTTAGTTTTGGATAGTCAAAGCAAATCCCTTTGATTTAGGAATTGATTAGCTGCTTTGATTACTCATATCACGCATGTATCTTTGTACATATATATTCTCTGAACAAATCAATAGAAAGGCACGGAATCAATTTCCTTCAGAAAGCAAGGATTAAAAAATTACTACATTGGAGGGTTGTGATCGACATGCATGATTGACTACTTGGTAAATAGTAAGTTGTAACCACAAAAATTGTATTAAATTATGATAGACAAGACTAAACGAAGGAAAAGGTAAAAAAAAACATATACAAATAAGATAAATTTATAATAGACAATTTGAAATCCGTGAAACCTTAATATGTGTCCAATTTTTGTGCATAGTACAAACTAGTTCTAGTAAAACTACAAATTGTTGAAAGTCCAAACCCCTTGTCGTAATGGACTGAAACAAATAGTAATGCGTTGAGCCAAACATTGTCTCACCTAAAGGAGAAGTAAAAGCAACCTAACGTTGTTTCATCTCTTACATGTTGGTCCATGGCAATATGGCATACCAAGCTAATGAAACACTCTAGAGTTCACAATAATTTGTAAAAAATATTAAAAATAATAATAATAATACATAATAATAATAATTTGTAGTATATTTACAAAATTATGCTATATTTGTGAGAGAAATAATAAAATAAAATGAAACGTATAAATTATTGAAAGTGCATATTGATATTATATACATTAGGGTTTTTTCAATTTTTTTCTTTATACTCCACATTCCACACTCCACACTTGCTAATACTTCTTTTTTTTTTTGTTGCATATTTTATGGAACATAGAAAATACGATTATAAGTTTTGACAATATATAAGGTACATTTTTATAAAATACATTTATGATATCCCCGAACCCTAACTTCTTATGTGTGTAATTAAAAGAAAGTGCAACTGTGCAAAGTATATATTGAAAACTAGTATAGCACCCGTGCAATGCACGATTTAGGTAGCCGAAAATAAATTAAAATTTTAATTGATGTCTATTACATACTTAGAATGAATTATTTTAATTTATTGGATAAGTAATAACTATTTGTGTAACTTAATAGTTATAATAAAAATAAAATATCAGTATCTATTGAATTCATAAAAATATCAACATAACGAAAACAAAAAAGTTATGAATAGCGTGTATTTAACTATATTTTTTATTTGCAAAAATTATGAGATAGTAGTCATAACAAAAAAAAATAATATATATTAAATTCTTCAAAATATTAACATGATGATAACATTATTTTGTGGAATGTCAAAATTACAAAATTATTTGTCTTATTTATTAAAAATAATTTGCAAAATTACAATTGTGATCTTGCATGATACTTTTACATTTAAGCTCTTGAAATCATGTCTAATAGTCAAAAATTTACACCGGCATACGGAGTAATTATAATTTTTCCTAAAATTATAGATTTTGTTACTATTATAGAATACTAATAAAAATAGAGAAACAAAAAAAAAATGAAAGCGTTTATTATATAAAAAAAATCTAAATTATCATTGTAAACAGGTGCCAAATAGTAGTACACATTAAATTTTGAGTTATCGTGCAATAGTTTTATAGTTGAACTATCGAGATCCCACATAATAGTTATTTTATATTTGAAGAATTGAAATCTTGCGCGTGTAACAATAATACTGAGCGGTAATCAACTTAATATATTGTGATTTTATTATATATTTCTTGTATTTTGAGATAAATTTATTGTAATAAATTTAAAATATTTATTTTTTTAAAGTAAATTTAAATCCTTGTGTAACATAAACTATTTCTATTGTATTTACAAAAAATTAAAGTCGATTTATTGATCCAAAAATATCAATAAATTTTTTTTTTCTTAAACTCCACATTCCACACTCCACACTTGTTAATACTCCATATTTTTTTGTTGCATATTTCATGGAACATAGAAAATACGATTATAAATTTTGACAATATATTAAGTACTTTTTTTATAAAATATATTTATGATATCCCCGAACTCTAACTTCTTATGCGTGTAATTAGGAGAAAGTGCAACTGTGCAAAGTATATATAGAAAATGTTGTTTGGCTAATAAAAATATAATGTGCGCAAATCGCTACATTTTACTAGATATATAATATAATGTTTCTTCTTATGGATTGAACAATTTTTACCAATTTTCCCCTGCAAACTACATTTTCACAATGAGTCACACTATTTAGAGGTATTTATGGAGTAGTTAACAAAGTCATTGATGTGAACATTTAATAAGTGCAATTTATTATGAATTTCCCATTGATTGTGTGGCTAAAATTGATTTAATGTATGTGGTTTAAATTGACTTAACCTAGGAATTTCATTGAGGTAACGCCAAATTGTGTCAAATTTTAAGGTCGTCAATGGCACGCTCATAAACTTACTAGTATAATATTGTACGCTTTGGGCTTTGACCCGTACGATTTTATTTTGGGGTTCCTTCTCAAAATGTCTTGTACTAGTATATATTGAGCACATGTAAATAACTCATTTTCTTGCTATTCTTTTCATATGGGACTTGGGATGCACTTATTTTCCCAATAAACCCTTCCCTCGGACAAAGGACCATATACGTACGTATGGCCTTCTCTCGAACCAAACTTGATCTACTATCTGCCCCTTCCGATCCTGTATCGTCATTACACCAAGGGACTCACCACCTGACTACACCAACATCAACTATCACGGTTCGCTCTTGGCGTCACACCCTCTCGAACCATCTAACGGACGACACCACTGGACAACAAGACTACACGCTCCGCCAACGAATTACAGGGCAATAATCTCCGGTCTTAGGGCCACCTCCGGATAACGCAGTTGAATATACACGGGAGGACTTTTAATAGATCTCCAACTTTGAGGACAAATAAGAGAGACAACCCCACATATCACCACAACAGCCACATGTCTCGGATCGAACTGCCCGGCTCTGATACCACTTGTTAGGATCATTGACGGCACATTCATACACATACTAGTACAGTATCGTCCGCTTTAGGCTTTGACCCGCACGACTTTGTTTTTGGGCTCCTTCCCAAAAAGCCTTGTACTAGTATATATTGAGCACATATAAATAGCCCATCTTCTTGTTATTCTTTCCATATGAGACTTGGGATACACTTATTTTTCCAACATCAAATAATTTCAAGCCGAAATAAATTATCATATTCCGATTAATCAATTTAATTTAGTTTTAACGTGTTTCGTTGGACTTATTTTGGTTATTCATGTGAATTCCATAAATTGGATTTTATAGAAGTGAGGGGATAACTTGATTAGTTACAGTTTGTCTTTTGATTTTGAGAGGTTCTAAGATCGGATTCCATAATTCGCCTTTGTAGCTCTTTAATTTAGGTTTTTTTAGTTAAGTTGAAAACAACTGAATTGAATTGAAAGTTTTTTATGAAGGATTAATGAGTAATAAGAGAAGAGCTGAACTGAACTGGACTAAGCCGAGCCGAACTGAACTGAACGGAATTGAACCGAACCGAACTGAATTTAACTGATTTTAAACTGAAGTAACCAGGCCCTAAACAAAAACTAAAGAAATTAGATTTTACGATATTCTATTTGCACTTATTAGGGTTTATCTAATAGATAAGTAAAAGCAAAGTATATATATAGTTCAACAAGAGTTGGCTCAAGCAGTCAGCAACTACTTAAGGGAAGCCTCAAGTTTGAGTCACTGAATGGAGAAATCTCTAATTAGAAGACTCACCCACCATCAATCAGGTGTACAACAAATGTCAAATCCTATTGTTGTTGAAATAAAGCTCCAGTAAACTAGATCGGGCACACTTAAAAAAAAGGCAAGTCATATATACGTAGTACTTTCATATATAGGATATTGTAAACCTGTAAGTTAATATTCATACGATTCGATCAAAGGTATCATTTACCAAAGCTATGTACTTGTTGCAACATAATCTTAAGTCAAATGCTACCTTACAATGTGTCAATGTTCATTTGGTCAGCACTACACTGACTTTTAGCTAGCCTCTTTAACTACAAATCTACAATAATGCTAGGCTCTCCTTGGCTATGAGCTCCAAAGTCCAAACCACTCGCCTCCGGTTTCTCCCAACACTAGCAAAACCTTCTTCGTATCTATCCTTCACCTGCACGTTGTTATGCGGCGTGAAAATTTACATTTAAAGTGGGAAATTAGGAGTGGGTCGAGTTAACAAGTAAATGAGCATTTTAAGATAGTTTTGCACAAAAATAAAAAAGAAATGTAATTTTTCACAAAAATCGAAAATATTAAGGTTGTTTTGGACAAATTTTCCATCAGTTAAAGGAATTAACGTAGGCCTAAAATAAGAACCGAACTGAGCCACTTGATGCAACTTCATTAGAAAAATCGATTAAGCAAAATATTAATTTTGCTTAATCGAAATTATCTAAACTTACAAGTAATTATTTTTTTTTTTGTTTTGATTTAAAGTAACACTAATTAATGGGATGTATACTTGACTCTTATGAAGTTATGATGTCTAACCAATATTAACAAGCATAATTATTTGTGAGCTTGTACATTATTATTATACTGGGCATTGGAATTTAGTCAACTTAAATGGCAAGATGCTAAAATTTTAAGTAAAATGATTAGATGTATCTGAGGGAGGAGCTTATAATGAATCTGAGGGAGAAGCTTATGAGCCCAAAAACTGAATGTAGCATGCATCTTAAAAGTAGGTGATGAAATTACAAGCTTTCTTATCGGTTTCTTGATCTTCCACCTATTTTAGGTCATGTTCTCGTCTGAACTTATTTTTGCTCATTTAAACTTATTTTTGTTGAACTGAACTTATTTAATTTGAACTTAATTTTACTGATATGAACTTATTTTTGTTGAAATCATTAACAATTTATTAAGGATTGAAAATTAGAACTGATTTTTGCTTAATTTAATTGAGTTTTGCTAAACTGAACTTATTTTTTGATAAGACGAGGAGAACATAACCTTAGTATTGGCTCCATTTCAACAATTTTTGCTAAACATAACATATACCGCCACTCCACCACTAATCTCTAAAGTGCTCTTGATAGATAGTTCCTTAATATGTAATATAATCTTATTAGGTTTTATTTTTGTTCAATTAGGCTTATCTAAACTTTGGCCCTATTTGGTAATTGGTTGGTAGCTGCTAGCTGGTTTGACTGGCTGGTAGCTATTAGCTGTTTTGTTTGGTAACTAGCTATTGGCTTTTGGTTGTTAGTATGTAAAATTATCTTTAAGGACGTGCTTATTTTAGTTAAGAAATGAAATTATTTTAATTTTTAAGGGATAAAATTGTAATTTTTTGCTTATTTACTTGTCAAAAGAAAAGGTTCCTCTTACTAACTTGTAGTTTTTGGCTTAAAAGCTACCTGTTCAACCAATGTAAAAAAATAAAAAAAAAACAAACAAATATTTTGGCTATTTGACCAAGTTAAACAAGCCAAAAGTTAAAAGGTAGCTGAAAAAGCCACTAACCAAACACCCTTTTATCAACACCCGAAATAAGTTCAAAAAATTGGATGAGGTATATTTATTTTCAATGCAAGGTGACATTAATTAATGATTTAATGGGATGTGTGATAATAGGAGTCTTATGTCTAATCAATGTAATTAACAAAATAACAAGTAACTAGTCCCCATTTTTGTGGGTTATGCAAATGGGAGGCTGGGACCATTGTTGACCAAATCAAAGTAAACTCTTTGCATCTCCAAAAATACAAATACCAACAATAAAGTGCGTGCCCACACAAGTGAGGTAATCACAGCTCTCATCTCATAAAAAAGACTCACTATTCTATTCTTTTTCTTCCTACTCCAAAAACAGCTGTAATAGTCCTCAACAATTCAAACAAAACACTTGTACTACAAATGTTGTATTGCCCCCTAGAGAATGAGGGATTGTTCAATTGCTTAAAGCTCCCTTCCGATTTGAAAAGTGATTTTTATTATCCACCCTTGTGGAGTTGTGGATTTGTGGTTTCATGAGATAATGAGAATATATATTCAAAGTTAAGTTGGCCAGAGGGTATATTGGTAATTTTATAAGTTATGTTTTTCAAGTGAGAGATAGATAATTATAAGTATTTCTTGTGATTTTTCTTACTTGTTAAATATGCTTAAAATAAAATTTTCTTATTACTTGTACTCCGTAACATACATCTCTTCGAATGTGAGTTCATGGTACATTTACGCCGTTATCCCTCATTTTGATGAAATTAGATGATTTAAACATCACGAGCCCTATTAACCACCCTAAATTAGATGATATTATATTATTTCTCCTAGTTTATCAAATGGGTTGCATGTGGTTCCAAAAGTGATGTTGATATGCCTAAAACTTTGTGCCATCCTACTATGTTGCAAGTAATTATCAACAAAGGGAATAACAATAGTTATTTGGATCACTTTTTTCATCAAATCAGTGTATATAATTTTCAAATCACAAAATTGATTTCAAATTTAAATAAGAGATGTGAGGCTTTAAGTCCATATCAATGATTTTCAAATAAAAAAAAAAAAATCTTTACCACTCCTCACTCCTTTTGATCAGCCGAGCTATTTGCCAATCATAGCTAATGGTTCCATATCACCAACAAAAAAAAAGTTTGATTGTTCTACTTGTATCAATCATGTTTACAAATAATGAAGATGAATATATTTACTCCGTAATTCATACATGAAATTCTCTCTATATCATTAGGAGATTCTCTCTTTTTTACTCGTAATTGGAATCTAGTCTTTATTTTTTATGTTTTTAAGCAAAGGAATCTAGTCATTATTAATGTGTACTTCTAATACCGTCTCTATTCCATATTATTCGCAACATACAACTTTGACACACATTTTGACGAGGAGATTAGAAGACCTAAATGAGCGGTTTATTAAAATAATTTTAGCGCCGATAACTTTAAATCTACCTTTTTTTTCTTGCGTGAAAATTATGTCGAACGAATGATTCATTTGTTTAGACATTTAAATATTCACTTTAAAATGTGTATTTAAATAGTACGCTGTAAAATGTGTATTTAAATAGTACGCTGCAAGTAATAAGGAGCGAATAAAATAGTTAATTATTGACGGTAAACATAATTTCTTCAAAAGAAAATGAGGGAGGAGACGAATAGTATAATGTACACTTAAATATTCCAAATTAAACCCTCTAAATTAAATAATCAATCACCAACTTCCAGTATAAATTTTTTATTTTTTAAACAAAGAAACAAAAAAAAACTAAGACAAAGTCAAAGTTTTTGGGCAAATTCCCACAACTTTCAGACTTTTCATTAAATAATTTTCAATTTCAATTTTCTCTTTCTTAACAACCATTTTTTTTTCTCTCTCCTCACGAAACCTGAAACAAGCCCTTTACACTCTCAGCTGCAAAACCCCTTCACCATTTTAATTTTTAATTTTTATTTTATTTTTAACTTTCAATTGATGAAACAAATACACTTAAATCACTAAAAAAGATTTGATTTTTCTTATATTTTGTTGGGTTAGTTGGAATTTTTTGATTTGGTGAGTTATTTTCTTAAATACCCATGTAATTATTTTAATTTATAGTCCTAATTTTCAATTTTTTTTGTTGGGTTTTTATAAAAAGTTTGTATTTTTAATTATCATAAATATATGTGTATTTTATATAATTGGGTTTTTAATTTTAGTGTTATATTGATGATCAAAATTATATTTTTGTGTTTATGTTACAGTTTTTTTTGTGGAAGATTTTAGTTGGTGGGAAATAGATGTTGATTCATAAAAATAGAAGTTGAAGCTTTAGCAGAAATTTTATGGATAATTTATGCTGCTTCACTTCAGTCTCTCAGGTAATAATTTACTTGTAATTTTTGCTTTTATAGTTTAAGAAAATTTTCTTGTGTTTTTTTCAATTGTAATTTTTGTTACATCTTTCACTAAAAAAAAAAAGTTGGTTATAGTATGTTGTGAGTGGTTATAAATTTATAAACTTTGGTCCGTTTGTTAGACTGTGATTTATGGATGATAGTATGACACTGTGATCTATGAGAATTAGTTTGATTATATATTTATTTTTCCAAAAAAAATATATAGTTTGGTTATATTGATGATGGTTGAGGTGAATTTAAATAAGTAATTTGTTTAGTGATTTTTATTGTAGTGAAAGTGTGGGAGAATAGAAGGAAATAATAGCAGAATTTGTGGTAAATTATATATAGTTTATGAGGTATAAAATATACTTTGTTGCAACTAATTCGTGGCGGAGGTAGTATAAGTATTGGAGATTTATTAGTAGAATTTTTAGACTTTATATTATTAGCGGGAAATGTTCAAGGTAGCTTACCAGAACATGATGAAGATTAAGATTCCCTTTGAAGTCAATAGAATGTTGAGTTGGTTATCACTTTTAAGGGTTGTCTCTTTTGAGTGTTTGTGATGAAGAAAGGGGAAGATTATTTGTATATGAACTTCCATCTTTGAAGATAAAGAGGTATATGAAGTAATGGAGACGAGCTCTTAGATATGGTCGATGTCTTTATGCTGAAGGTGACCGGGGAATGTGGTTCTAAGATTATTGATACGAGAAATGAACTTGGATTTTACTAGCATTTCATATACTTCTGATTTTTGGGGGTTAGGGGGTGGAGGACAGGATTAAAGAGAAGGCGAGGGGGTCAACTGTTTGAAGATTTAGGTTACCACTCAGTGCTTTAACATTACAGAAATTCTTCACTGAAACATCTCAGCATTCACATTAATTATATAAGATGGAAATGAGTAAGTTGGAGAGTTTTTTCGGATTCGTTGATGAGATGAGGGAAGGTCTTGTGTATGGAATATTCAGAATTTCAGTTAAGCACCATGAAGTGCAATTAGGCAGGGGGTGCTGTGTGCATGTGTGTGTTAGAGGGAGAGAGAAGAGAAGGAAGAAGGCGTGCCGGAAGGATTAAAAAGAGGGTTTCAGCCCATTGATCATGTTTTAAAGAGTATATAGTTGTTTATGTTAAAAGGAATTAGTTCTTGGAGAAATTTCTGTGGATGTTAACAAATTGAATTGACTTAAACTAGGATGATTGAATGATTAATAATAGTTGGTCTAATCCATGGTCTTGTATTTCACTGTGTTGAAACGGATACGAAGAGTAGCTGTCTACTGAAAATTCAAATTCACATCTTATTTTAAGTTTCTGATTTTAAGTCTTTGGAAGTTTTCATGCAGATGAAGGTATTATAATACATCCTCCACCCAAGAAGATCAACCCTCTTGACCATTGAGTTCAAAGCAAGCAAACAGTGACCCTTTTTTTGTTGGCATTATGCTATATTAGTATATGATAATCATGGGGAACTATCTCTTGGAAAAAACAAAAACATAGTCACATTTTGTATCATTAAACATTAATAATAATTTAGCGGTCAAAGCTAGCAATTTTTGACCTTAACTTAAAGGGGCTATCATTTTGGGTATAAGACATAGAAGGATTGTGTTTGCTTGGTATTTTACACTGTTATGACCTTATGTCTATGCTTTCACTGATGAAAGTATATACTTCTTGACAAGTTCCACTTTTTCAACTCAAAATTTGCTTCTGTTGTATTGATCATTTTCCATGCTGAACATTTTGTTTTTAGAAGTTAGGTTACCTTTGCCTTAAAATCATAATCCATTTATGAATATGAAACATATATCCTGTTGCAGTGCTTCATAATCCATCCGTGTGGAAGCATATATAATGATTTTTTGGTATTAGTAATGTTGGGTTACACTTTATAGTTTGTTATGGCACTCCAGCAGTCCAGCTAAAGAGTTTGCTTTAAAATTGAAGTTTGTAGGAGGACGTTCCTCTGGTGGCTCTGGCAAGGGCAGAAGCCATCAAGGTCCTGCAAAGTATGGATTCAGTTTGGTGAAAGGAAAAGCAAATCATCCAATGGAGGATTTTCATGTGGCTAAGTTTGCACAGTTCCACGGTCATGAGGTTGGCCTCTTTGCTATTTATGATGGCCATTTGGGTGATAGTGTGCCTTCTTATCTACAGAAGCATTTATTTGCTAATATTCTGAAAGAGGTGGGTTCTGTTTTTCTCAAGAGTTAATATATCTTTGCATCCTCTTAAGTTGTGTATCTTACAGAAGTGACACATGTTTGACCTCTGTATTGTTTCATGGGTTAAATAGGAAGACTTCTGGTCTGATCCAATTCGCTCAATTTCAAAAGCCTATGAAAGAACTGATCAAGCCATTCTCAGCCACAATCCTGACCTAGGAAGAGGTGGATCAACTGCTGTTACTGCCATTCTGTTAGACGGAAAAAAGTTATGGATAGCCAACGTAGGAGATTCACGAGCAGTCCTTTCTAGAAAAGGTCAAGCAATTCAGATGTCAACTGACCATGAGCCTAACACTGAACGTGGTAGCATTGNAGGGGCTATCATTTTGGGTATAAGACATAGAAGGATTGTGTTTGCTTGGTATTTTACACTGTTATGACCTTATGTCTATGCTTTCACTGATGAAAGTATATACTTCTTGACAAGTTCCACTTTTTCAACTCAAAATTTGCTTCTGTTGTATTGATCATTTTCCATGCTGAACATTTTGTTTTTAGAAGTTAGGTTACCTTTGCCTTAAAATCATAATCCATTTATGAATATGAAACATATATCCTGTTGCAGTGCTTCATAATCCATCCGTGTGGAAGCATATATAATGATTTTTTGGTATTAGTAATGTTGGGTTACACTTTATAGTTTGTTATGGCACTCCAGCAGTCCAGCTAAAGAGTTTGCTTTAAAATTGAAGTTTGTAGGAGGACGTTCCTCTGGTGGCTCTGGCAAGGGCAGAAGCCATCAAGGTCCTGCAAAGTATGGATTCAGTTTGGTGAAAGGAAAAGCAAATCATCCAATGGAGGATTTTCATGTGGCTAAGTTTGCACAGTTCCACGGTCATGAGGTTGGCCTCTTTGCTATTTATGATGGCCATTTGGGTGATAGTGTGCCTTCTTATCTACAGAAGCATTTATTTGCTAATATTCTGAAAGAGGTGGGTTCTGTTTTTCTCAAGAGTTAATATATCTTTGCATCCTCTTAAGTTGTGTATCTTACAGAAGTGACACATGTTTGACCTCTGTATTGTTTCATGGGTTAAATAGGAAGACTTCTGGTCTGATCCAATTCGCTCAATTTCAAAAGCCTATGAAAGAACTGATCAAGCCATTCTCAGCCACAATCCTGACCTAGGAAGAGGTGGATCAACTGCTGTTACTGCCATTCTGTTAGACGGAAAAAAGTTATGGATAGCCAACGTAGGAGATTCACGAGCAGTCCTTTCTAGAAAAGGTCAAGCAATTCAGATGTCAACTGACCATGAGCCTAACACTGAACGTGGTAGCATTGAGAACAGAGGTGGCTTTGTCTCAAATATGCCAGGTGAATTGGCATCTGTTTTTTTTTTTTTTTTTTTTTTTGATAGGAAAGCCGTCAGTTTGGCAGCATTTGCACATTCTTTTGATCTTACTTCACCATGTCATTGTTAAATTGGTGTTATCTTTTGCAAGTTGGCATGATGCTTTATGACTGTTGGGATTTTGATACCATATGCCTTTCCTGTCTTATATCCTCTCTCACCTCAACATATTATACATATGATTTTTGCATGGTTCTATGCATAGTAATTTACTTTTTAAGTCTTCAATTTATTGCTAGTCAGACTATTCCCTTCTGTTACCGAGACTACATCCTCCACTTGCAACACTATTGTCCTCTAGTTATCTTGCAATTAATGTATGTTGAGTAATATGTTTCCTATTATTACTTAGACCGAAGGCGGATCGCCGGATCCCTTAGTTGCTTCTGGTGAATTTGGGAAGCCTCGATATAACTCATATAAATAGGCGCTAATTACTGATTAGTAGACTACAGTGCTATAGTGGACTGACGTGAAGTCAGTTAACATGAGAAGCAAGAACAAAGGTGTATAGCACTAAGCTGCCTGCCTTTAACTGGTGTTGTTGATTGTTTAATTTAAGTCTGGGGAAATGTGCTGTATATGATGAGAGATGTGTTCATTGCTGTACTCCTGTCTGAAGTATTGTCGTTTTATTCTAATCCAATGTAAATAATGATTTCACATGTTTTTGCCAAAATCCCCCCTTATCGATCTTTTCAAATGAGGTTGTATAAGGATTTCTAATCATTGGTGCAATTCTATTTTAGTAATTGTGACAGATTTTCACTAGTATCCCCAAATCGCTTCCATCGACCTATTTATTTTTTGGACTGGTTGACTGGTCACTGTGAATCTGTGATAGATACCTGATTAACTTGACCATCCTACTTATTTGCTACTTAAAATTGGCAGTCTCATTATCGCACTTAACAGTTGTTTCGTGAGTGGGATGCCATTTGCTAGAGATAGACACTCATTTTGTTGTGGTCGTCAAATTCTGATTTTGTTTGATAGCCATCTCAATTTTTGGTTGCTAATGCGGAGGTGCCATTGCCTTGTTGTCAAACTCATAAATTTTATGCAGTCAATAGCCAGCTAACTTCTGCCTCTTAATGCATCATTATCTCAACTTTGCCAATATTTTCTATTGGAAAAACATTTGCACTGTACTACTACGGATGGGGTTTTTAACATTCATCAATCATGTCCCCGGCTAGTCAAACTCCATAAACTGAATTATTTTCTATCTCATTGTCTCGTTAGGAGATGTTGCCAGGGTTAATGGGCAACTTGCTGTTTCTCGTGCCTTTGGGGACAAGAACCTTAAGTCTCACTTGCGATCTGATCCTGATATTAAAGTTGCTGATATTGGCCCTGACACAGATCTTATGATCCTTGCTAGTGATGGTCTGTGGAAGGTATGTGCCTCGAACTCTCATTTTCTTCCTTGTCTATCAGATTATGAAGTTTAAAGTCTACTTACTGAAATAGGTTCACATGCGCACGCAAGTAATCATGTTCTTTGATTGACATAGCGTGTTGGTACTGTTGGAAACCGAAAAGGAGAGACCACTTTTCTTTATTTAAATTCTCAATGTCACTCTATTATTAGTTTACATACTTCTGTGCAAAAATCGATCTGCTTTCCAAAGTCTAAATGCCCGAATAAATGGTTTATAAAACGATTGAAAATGCCTTGTTGAACTTTTGAAGAAAGTAAATTAGGTCATTACTGTTGTTCAAACATAAAATAGCCCAAAAACGCGGTGTTCCCTCTGTCCACTATTTTCTGTCAAATTTTCCTTCTGTAGATGCCCTTAAATCATTTGTCAAGTTTCTATAATATTACGGATTTATGGGATAACCCTTCACTTATCACAAATCTAATTGATTGGCAAAAAGAAGAGGGAAAAAAAAAGTGGATGACATCACAACAAATGATGTTTTTCCCCTTAAGATGACAAATGATAGTGGACAGAGTAGGAAATATATTTTTTCCTATCATTAGTAAGTGCTGATTAGTGTAGCATGATCTTGCTACAGTATGGTACAGTTACTTATAAGCTAATCGTGTGAAAACTAAACTCAGGTAATGTCGAATCAAGAAGCAGTTGATGTGGCAAAAAAGATTAAGGATCCGCTAAAGGCTGCGAAGCAATTAGCAACGGAAGCTCTAAATCGAGATAGCAAAGATGATATCTCTTGTATTGTAGTCCGTTTTCAACGATAGAAGCACTTGTGGGAGTTGTGGGTATAAAAATTGTACATTTGGGGGACCTTCATCATATAAAAAAGCACGATATCGAATTCTACAGATCAATCGAAGGGTTAATACTTTAACTGCTTTCGAGGCTTATATCAAGTTGCTGAAATTGCTAGCTTTCACCTTGTAAAAAGAAAAGGGGGGAAAAGAATTCTGGGTGTTAAGATGGTTGTGTGATGTTTGATAGTTGTGATTGATAGCTTTGATACATGTAGATCTATATAGTCAATTTATCGGCCATTTGTAGTAGCCTTCTAAGATTATCTTTGAGTATGATATTTGTAATAATTCTAAAATGTTCATGTCTTCTGTTTTGAGATTAAACTCGAGATTGAACTTTTGTTCAGGAATTCCTTTTTCGTCATGAATCATGAACTAATGGCATGCATATTCTTGGTCATAGCATCTCAACATTTGCTGGAAAGGCTTGGAACTCACTAAGGTGAAAATTTGTGGCTTTCATTGCTTTTGTTTCTTTGTATACAACTTCCACTGAGGGTGTAATTGTAACGAACACGGTGTTTGTGCTGTGCAGTTGGAGGAATTGAGAAGGTAATTCGGAATTTTAGAGTGTTTTCTCTTTTACTTGATTTTAGTTTCGTTGGCATAGTGAGGTGAAGAGAATACTCCCTTAACGTTCGATTTATGTGTTTTTGCAATTCTGTAATTATTTCCCGAGACAAATTATTGCTATGCGTATAACCAAATATGTATAAATTGTATGGTGTATTATCACAAATTTCATATAAAGAACTTACTACTCCAAATAACACACTTTGTTATATAAATAAATACTGCATCAATTTCTGAAATTTAATGAGAATTCTGTGAATGTGACACGTTAATATGCCAGTTATCATGTATTTCGGTGACAAATTGCTATGAAGTATGACTTATGTGATTTGGTCATGAAGGGAAAGAGTAGAAAATGACTTGAGTCTACATTGGATTGACTTCCATTTTTATTAGGTTTTCTAACTACATACGACACTTAGGCCGCCTGATACGACACTTAGGCCTGTTTACCTCTCCTTAAAATCAGTTCAGTTTAATTTAGTTCAACTCTCCTTTAAAAACTATAATTGAAACTTTCAGTTCAGCTGCAGTTGAAGTAAATAGACTCTTAAATTAAACATCTTATCGAAAAATTTCTAATTTCTAGCGGTCAAAGGTCCCATCTCAAAAGCTTCTTTCATGAGCCGAGCCGTCGAGGGTTTGCTATTTCATTTTCGTGCATGTTCATTAATAATGTCACTTAATTATTGTTCCTTAAAACTCAAAAGACGTTACAAATAGTCAAATGACAACAAAAACAAAGGGGCTAGCTAGTTGACAAAGTCAAGCGTATACAACTGTACAATACACATGACACGTGGCTAGTCCTACCATAGACGTGGCAAACCTTAAAAACCATCACGTGTAATGACATTCATATTTGTAAACTTTAGCCTTTTGACACCATTATCCTCTCAACACTCTAACAAAAGACTCAAATGAAAAACAACAAATAAATAATAATATTATTCCACATTTTGTAACTAACATTTATATTTTGGTTTTAGTCTCCCAACAAAAAAAAAAAAAAAAAAAAAAATATAGTGATTGCCTGCTGATTTCAATTTTAATGAGTTGAAGGGATATATATTCGGAGTAAGGTTTTACTTAATGCTTGTATTTTGTTAATTCCACATACATTTACACCTTTCCCTTGTTTGCTTAACAACATGTCAAAGTCTCAAGATTTGTGAATTCTTATGGTGTGTGGTTCTTCTTAGGTTTAGTTCCACATAAAACTTCAACAACAAAGCAATGATTCGAACACTTTCTGCTTGATCACAATCCATTAGATCTTCAGATCACAATCTGAACTTCCTTTCTTGCAATGAATCAATGATGTGAAACAGATGGGAGGCAAACTGAATACGAAAATTACTACACTCTAAATAAATGAACATAATAAGATGACAAACAGCTACTGCCACATAATTGACACTCATGAAACAGCTTTGCAAACACAGAGCGCTACCTCCATTAAGAAAGTGGTTATAATAAACATTATCAAGCCATATTTGGAGGCCTTTTAAAGCCTAACCTAATGACGAAGCAGAACTAAGCAAATAATACCTCCCTCATGCATCTTGAAACCACTACACGCGAGAGAACATATTTCAATAGAGCATACAACAAACAACAAAAATGACATGAAATCCCCAAAGCTTTTACCCCAACCCACCAGAGATAAGCATACCCGGCCCTAACCAACCGAAGAAAAAAAAAATCTTGGCCAACTAAATAGAGACACATTTTAAATCATCATAGCTCTTATTTTGTGGATTCTAAGTTATAATCTTTTCTTCTAGCCTCATACGAACGTGCACTTTGTATGTTCATGCGAGGGTTAAACAATAAAAACTTCTATCATTTATCAACTGGTACTCATTTATCAGCCTCCAGCAAAATAAATTACATCCGTCAGTGTCCCTCTTTTATGCAACGAGAACACTTTAGAAAAATATATCGCGTGAACCTAAGCAAATCCAACGAATAAACCCGATTATTACGAACACACATACTAACACTTGTACCATTCCACAACAAGTGATCAAGCGAACACTTTCGGGAAGCTCCTTCTGTACAATTCATCCACAAGTGCCTTCCCCCACCCCACGCACCCAACCGCCAAACCCAATTTTACCATCAAACTCGCAACGATCAATATCATCCCCTCCTTAACCATTCTAATTCCAATGACTCAACTCAAAACATCAAACAACATATTAACGTAAATTACAACAACCAAAACAACATCTCAAAGCTTTAACACAAACCCAAACAAATTAACACAAACATCACAAATCAAAAAATCAGCTCTTCAAACATCAATCAAAACAAACAAATAACAAACACATATTCATCTCCAACAATCAAAATCAACAACACTAATCAAATCAAATCCAAAAAAACCAACAATTCAACCAAAAAACAAACAAAAAAATCACTCAATTCACCAATAATCCAAACCTAAAAAAATTCAACATCAATCAAAAAACACCAAAAAACCCCTAAAATTCCGAAAAAAATCGGAAAAAAAAACTGTAAAACGCTGTACAATACACAGTGTTGCCGAATTCCGAGTCCAAAATGAGGCGTTTCACCTTCAGGGAATGTCACTCGAGGGGCTTTCTCCAATTTGGAACCTGCTGCCCCATTATCGTACTTCTCTTTCGTTCCCTCAATATTTTCTCCCTTTTATCCTCTAATTTTCTCCCTTTTTTTTATTCATTTTCCTTTTTTTAAGAAAATTAAAATCCGGCAATTCACTGTAAAACCACTTCGTTACAATTCATCACAAATTGAATGAACATTCGCCATTGTGTGGCATTGATGAGTAGTTCTGTATATTTTTTTTTCCTCCCCTAAAGCAGGCCAAATTTTATTAGGGCCTGAAAATGGGTTTGGTATTATATTATATTTATTCATTATTAAGTATGTAAAATAAAAATAATAATATAATAAATAAAAAAAAAACAAAAAAAGGAAGAAGGAGATGAGAGAATGATGAGAGGTTGAAGAATTAACACAAATTACACAATAGAATAAAATTACAAACAACACACCTCTGAATTTTTAGTTTATTTATTTGGTTCGGTGTTTCTCTTTCCTCGTTGACTGATTTTTTGCGGTTTCTTTACTTCTAAAGTGGGTTTCCTTTTGGATTTTTTTTTTTTTTGTTTTAATTTAATGTTTTTTTTTTTTGTTTTTTAATGTTTGTAAAGTGTACAGTAAAAAGATTTGACTGTGCGTCCAGTAGATAAACCGTGATTGTGTTGGAAGAATCACGTTAGGTCCAGTGGCAGAATTGTAAAAATGCCAGTTAATTTGGTTACTGGGCTTCAGTTTAAGAGTACTGACTAGCATATTGTACATCTACTATCCTTAACAACTATTTTCAATAATGTTTATGGTTATTTTACAATTTACCCCGTGCTTTGCACTCAAAGAACCCAAACTCACATGACCCTCCAGTATTTCCCCAAAATTTCGTGAGAAATGGAGTATATGATATAAAAATATACAGAGTAAGTTTTGATTAGGGATAGTCATGGTCTAGGACCGCCCCAGACCTTGTGGATCGCCCGCATGGATATTAAGGGTCTTGGGTCCAATATTTTTAGACTTAGGGGTTTGGGGCGGATTCTGTGGTCTAGGGTGTTACTAAACTGGGCTGGGTCTGGATCTCACCAATTTGGACTTAGGTTCTACTCCATACTCGCCTCATGGACCATTACATTTTTTCTACACGAGTCACCGTATATAATCACTCATACACGTTACACAAGACATCTTAAGCTTCTGGGCGATCATATATTATAACTGTTCTCGCTATGACCCTATGTTGACTAAACGCTGAGTCTTAACTTTTATCGCAACCATGCTAATATGTTATAGACATTCACCATCACAAAAGTACCCCCTAAATTGAGACAACAGACCTACGCAAAACATTCGATCACGCTTGCGAAGCCAACCAGACTACCTAAAGTGACTGGTATGAATTATATAGGTCTTGTAATAATTGTGTATTCAAACTTTTGTAGAATTTAAGTTAAATATTGTCGATTGAAATATTCAAAAGTATTAATTATACGATTTAATTTTGTTGCTTAATTATATAAACTTAACTCTTTCATAGACTCGCCAGATCACTAAAACCCATCGACCCGACACAACCACACCACGCACGGTCTGGGTAAGGTCCAAATTTTTTAGACCCTTGGATCGGGGCGGATCTGGATCCCTACCCCAAAATCTGGGTCTGGGGTCCAGCCAGACCCGCCCCCATGACCATCCCTAGTTATGATCATATAAGATTTAAGTAAGGATCATTGTGTGGTTGTGGAATACAGGCGAGAAGGAGAATCAAACGAGCGAAAAGTTTTACTATTTAATGATACTTTGTATATGAAAATGCGTAGTAAATAAATAAGTGTGTAATACTCAATTTTGACACTATATTTTTATATTGGTCATGTATTAGTTTTGGAAATGGTGTAAGTGACAATAATATTGGATAACATTGTCAACATGTGTAGCAGGACAGCATGGCATTCACCAAATTTGTTGAATGAACTTATTTTTACTGGATTTATTATTTTTGGAGAATGCAGAGAATAGAGTCTAGTAATGTAGCTATAGTCATTAAAGGTTATTTGGGAACTGGGTAGTTCACTGTCCAATTATTAGTTTCGTGTATTACACAATATTGATTTCAACATTTTGAATCTTACACATCTAATTACATGTTGTTTGTTTTTTTTTTTGATTTTAAAGTGATATCATAAACTACATGTTGTAAACAACGATAGGCTTTATGGTTGACTCAGTTTACCCTAGTCATCCTTAACGATGAGTTGAGTTGGCCCACAAAATTTCAATGTTCTATGTTAGACGGTAGTGAAGAACAACAAGTTTCCTTCTTTCACAAGTTATGAATAATTATTGTTTTTGATTTGATTTGTTTTCTTTTTTATTTACAACCCTCCCCAAATGTCATTAGAACTAAACAACAGTTTAATAACATTCTTTGTCAGACCTCTTAAAACACGTAAATGATTTATTTTAAATCACATACTAACTAGGGTATATTTTGTGGCTCAAATCATTTAGATTTCAGGGCCGGCCCGACAGAATTCGATTACAAGCCCCACTACCCGATACCGCTGATGGAGTGGGTGGCTCCAGGGACTTAGGGAATGCACTACCACATCGATCACACCCCGGGAATGTGTTGTGACCCCCTTCCCCGTGGGGTGTATACTGGTCCCCCCCTGCCGTCTTGTTGCCTTTTGGCCCCTTCCTCCCCCTCTTCTTCCCTTTCCTCCCTCCTCCTCACCGCCTACTTTACCTTGTCCAGCTTCGGGTTGCTACTTTCTCCGCTTTTCTTTTGTTGCGTTTTGTTGCGTTGTGGCCTTCCCAGGTGGATGGTGTCGCCCTGGATATTCTCTCTTTGTATCTTGTTTGCTAGGTGTACGTGTGACTTGTGTTCCTCGCCAGTTTAGGCCTTCTTGTTTGTAGCCCGGGATTGCACTTCGGCTGACGCGGAAACCGTAGTGTGCCATCGCTCGTTTAACAGAGCCGCAGTGCAGAACGTACTCCTGGCACGCCGTCTGGGGTACTCTTTTTCATTTGCCCGATTGTCCTAACGAGTCACTGTTTCTGTGTCCGGTCTGTTTGGTGCTTGGTCACTATCTGCGAGACGTCCTCCGAGGTATCTTTATCCGGTTGGATGTGTGGTTTCACCTGACTAGTACTTTGCTTGGTGTGCTTTATGTGCGGGAACCCCCCAGTCGGTATTCCGCCCAGCATCTCTTTCGACCACCCCCGTGGTCGCAAAATTGCCACTGCTGTGCGTACCCCGTTCCCAACCCGATTCTGTCTTTGTACTTTCTCCCGCTACGTGTGCCCCACTCCTCCCTAAGTCCGATATGTTTTTGCATTCACCACTATTTACCAGCAAAACTCTCCACTAGTTCTCGATACTACAACCCGCGCTTACCTGTGTACCACGCCCACATTGCTTTTGCTCCAACCTTTTGTCGTGTACAGCTCTCCTACTCTGTAAACACGGTGTTGTTTTTGTTGTTCTGTTTTCCGTAGTTCCGTGTTACGTAGGTGGTAAGTTCGCTCCGTTTGTCCTTACATGCACCAGGTGTGGTCCCCTTTTGCCCCTTGTTGTCGTCTTTTTATTTCTCCTCCATTTTGCCCGAGACAGTGGCTCTCACGCCCCCCACGTCCACCTTCTCTCTGCCCGACTCCAGCCCCTACCCCCGTTCATTACAACCATACACCCTGAAGACGCACGTGTTGATGTACTGCCCAGGCATTTTTGGCTGTGTCCTCCGTGCCCCGCAGCGAAGCACTCACCTCCTGTGCTGCCAGGCAGTTCTGTTATCATGCCTCATCTGCTTCACCCCCTCCTGAGCGGGTTGGGGTGTGTAGTTGGTTTAGTGGTGTTACACGGACTGGTGGCAGGTTTTTGGTAATGGTAGCGCATGCAGGGAGTAAGTTTGTAGGGTTCGCTGGTGGATGGGTCGCTGGAGCGGTGAGGGGTGTATAATGATGTTTGGGTGAGAACGCAATAAGTGTGCTATTGCGGTTCCCCTGCCCACACCTTGTCACGTCATTACGCAATCTCCCCGCGTGCCCACCAGCGCCCGCGGCCACCCACAACAGTCTGAGGCCAGCAACTCCTACGCACGCGTTGTCTTTTTATGTGGGTTTTGTCATTCACTGCCCTCCGGGTCTGAGGTTTGTGGGGCGAGGTATGGCAGAACGGTGTTGTGTTCAAAGCACAGGCATGTGTGGGTTTGACCTGGTGGGGTGGAGTGGAACTGCGTAATTTTGCGGAGTGGCTGTTTGATCTTTGTTGGTGCTTTGGAATGATTTGTTTGGGGTCTCACGCAGAGCAAAGTTTAGTGGGGGTGCGAGTTAGTTGGGGTGTGTGGGTATTGAAAAATTGGTTGTAAGCGTGGGAAGGAGAGCGTGAGTTTAAAAGTAGCTAATGGAAGAGATGTCTTGGTGTGCTGTTGACGGGGGGAGATAGTGTTGTCTATCTTTTGGTCAGATTGTTTTGTGGTTATCGTGTTAGAGCGGGTGGCGGTGTGACCGCGCGAGTTGGGTCTGGGAGATGGGGCGTAAGAGTCATAGACTGAATTTTTTGTATGATAGCTCTTTGACTAACATAGGTCCGACGAGGATCTTAATAGAACATGCATGTACTACCTAAAAAATGATTCAACCTAATGTGGTACTACCTGCAAAGTATTCGGGTGCAAAAGTGAATAATCCTAATTAATGACAGGCTTAGTTAAACGTGACTCTTTGCTTTGTGTCTTTAGGCGTTAATAATTGCTTGCCCATGCATATTCAAGCCCATTGATCAAGTGTTTATAATTTAAAGTACATTGTATCATTTTTTTTGTCCCAAGTTTACATATTCAACACTAGAAAAATAGGTAAAAATGACACCTTGAATAATAATCTTTATATTTCATCATCATCCACCTCAGCAAAGTTGTTGTCATTTGCAAATAGGGACAATGATGTGAACTATGTAGGCACTTCGGAAATATATGAGAGAAAAGAAGATCGATAATAATTTATAAGGTGGACAAAAAATAGAAACATTAATTTAATTTGTTCCTAGTAAAAATTAGTTATGAATTTATGTTTGTTGTCGTTAACATATATTTGTTGTCTAAACATATTTTTGCTTATCTAAATATTTTTGTTTTGTCTGAATTGAATATTATTGAGCTGATTAGTTTTACTAACTAAACTCAATTTTGCTAAAATTATTAACAATTTACTAAGAATAAAGCTGATTTTTTACTGCATTTCAATATACGAAGTATTTTCCATGTGGCCTTTTTATTTATTTAAAGAGTAATCCCTCCGTTTCATTTTATTTTTACATTTCATTTTTCTTTAATTTACATGTTGCCAATGGAATTTTGTAATGTTATGTCTTAATTTGGTATTTGTAAAATTATAAAAATTTTGATTTTTTAGTAGAAGTAAAACAAGACGAATTAAACAAGATTTCATATTTGTGATTAATAAAAAACAGCAACAACGTCAAAGCATAGTTTATAAATACTGTCCAAAGTCAAAACGTATACGAAGAAATAATGAAACGTATGGATTAGGTGAGAGTGAGGGATAGCTAACGTGGTAAGCTTCTCATTCAGGTACAAGAGATCTTGGTATCGATTCTCACCTCTGCCCTTGTGACTCCCTCTTAAACAAAAAAAAAATCCCTATGGATAGGTTGCGCACACACCTCCAACCTGCCATAACCTCCAAAGTAATTTTTCCCGCTTTAATTGTTTATGACTTTTAGTTTTGAAATCTTTATTTAATAACCGTATTATCATCATTAATTTGATGTTTGCCTCTATGTTCTATGAAATTATTTCAAAATTTATATATTTCTTTTATTCTTTCATTCTCCGTATCCTCTCTTTTTTTCAATGGTATTTTCTCCATATCCGTTTATGTTCGTATACGTACTGTTACATTTTGCAACCTAGTTGAATATTGTTTATAGCAATTCCCTAAAATTCAAGGTAAATGAGTAATCCCCATTCCAAATGACAAAAATTACCCCTTATTATCCCAAATTCTCGTATAGTGTCCATTTTTTCTTTCTAATTTTCCTTTGTGTTTTTCTAGTAGTAAAGTCGCCATTTGAGCCAAGAGCATTAGTATAATTCCGGTTTCTTGCACTCTTCAATTTCTTCGATTCAATTTCTCATTTCCAGTTTCCATGATTCTCAAGTAATTTCTCTCTTCTATTTCCAGATCTTCAATTTTTCTTTATATCAATTTGTTAAATTTTTTTCACAAATTCAAGCTATAAATTCAGATTTACACATAAATTTCGATCATTTACTTCGATTATTCGTTGTAATATGTAAAATTCGATTTTTGTTGTCGTTTCTATTTGAATTGTGATTGTATAATTTCAATTTATTTCGACGCTAAATTCAACTTGAATCTGATGATAAAGTTGTAGATGATTGTCATTTTGTGATATTAATTGCATTTTGTTTTGTTATATGATCTGATAATCTGATTTGAGAATGGTGTTTGTGTTATTAAAATTGTGAATTTTTATTGTTTGATTTGATGTTTTTTAGATGAAAATTGAAGGAAAAACAAATGTTTGTTATACAGGTGGATTTGTTGTGTTAATACTTGATTTGATGAGTGATTAGGGTTACTGATTCATTGCGCGGGCATCCTCGGCACATATTTAAATTGCTGAAGCTTGTTTTTAGGGTTTCATATGATGTAAGTGAATATATGTTGAATTTATGAATGTATTGGAATTTGAAATTGAATTTATATATTGTTTTTATTGTGTGGAAGTTGCGTTGAGAGATTTGAATAGAAGGTTTAGAGGAGGTTTTGGCACTAGGATACAGAAAGAGGGGAATGGGGTAGATGATTGTTGGGGACGAGGCGATGATGTATCTAGTGGTGTCTTGGAGGAGTCGGCTCCGTCTTTCAGGATTAAGGCTCTGCTATTATATGTTGTGGAAATTGAAATTATAAAATAGAGTTAGTTAAATGGATGTAATCATGTGTGATTGTATCCTATGTAGTTGTCTTCTTATGTATTGTGGGTGTGTCGGTTTTAGTATGTTTCCGGTTTTCATTTTGTTTGTTGATTGTGTTTAGCCCCAGTAGCTCGGAGGAGGAACATGGTGGTTTTGGCGGTTGTCAGGCTCTTACTAGTGTAAGAGAAGTTGCGAGCTAACGATCAAGAAATTCAGCAGGGATGTTCCTCTTATGTATGGATTCTGGAAGTACATGTTTAGCAAGACTGAATTCCATGTTCTTATTCTTGGTATCGACAAAGCTGGAAAAACGGTACTGTAATTATTTTCCCTTTTTGTAGACTTGCCACTCTTTATCATTTATCTTTTTAATTTTTTTTTATATTCACTTATTTGTTTAGTATGATAATTTAACATGAAATCATATTTGATTGATGATTATCATGTATGATTTGTGTGTGATTTCTACTGTGAGACTTTATCATCTCTGTTCTTTGGGTCTAGGTGTTGTTTGTCTTGCTGAGCTACTTTTTTTTTTTACAAAATGACAACAGTGTTCGGCCTTACTTTGCTTGTTATCGTATGCTAAGTCACTGAATTGAGACCAGCTTCTTTGTACCATTTTGCCCCATTTATAGCAGAAATCCGGGCTCCTATTCCATCCAAACTCCCAAAGTTGGTTAGGGGCTAGAGCCGAGGGAACTTCCAAAAGAAAAGAAAAAGGATCCTAAAAACCCAGCACACATACTCTGTAGATTGACCGTGAGTCTGTGAGATATAATCATAAAATGGCTTGGGAGTAGGATTAGTTTGAACCTTTACATGGTTCCCCATTTAGCATTTGTTAATAGGGCTGATTATGGTTTTCATTTGCTATTAATTTCTCAAATTTCTTCTTTCATTTACTGTTTCCAACTAGATATTGTTCATTTAATTGGCACCAGAAAATTGACTAAAGATTTCTAAAAACATTACGTCATTGACAAATATACCTTGCGACATTATGGAGAAGTTGAAAGAAACTATACACTAACTTGGAGGCCTTCCACCTGATCGAATTGTTCAACTGTTGGCTAAATATTGGTGCATAGAAGTTGGAAACACTAAACTTGTTTTCTGGGACTTGGGTGGCCAGGTATGCTTTTCATCTGAGACTAAATATGCTTGGGATTTTTATTTAATTACTGTTGTGATTGCAATCACTGTTCTGCATCATTGAGGGTTTCCTATGAAGTATTATTTTGTATTATATTTTAGTGCCAGTCATTGTTTGTCGTCCTCTTGTGCAATCAAAGGTGTTGTGTACGTCATAATTGGGCTTCATATTTGCTCCGAAGTATATGTTTTTTGTTCTAGATGTACCTTGATGAGGCATTTGCCTAAGGCACTTTTTTATGCGGTGGGAGAAAATTTTTATGATTTAGTTTTTACATTGGAAATTGCTTTTACAAGATCCAAGTTGTTATACGAGTACTGAGGTGGGAGTATTTAGGAAATTTAGTATCGTAGGCCTCATAGGGGTATCTGCAAGCCTTGCCAAGATCTAGAATAACTCTGCTGATTAACCTCGTCTGAAACTCTTACAACAAATTTTCTTGGCTTGACTAGTTCAATCATGAATTTGGCTCATTGGGGTATTCAGTACGAAACAATTCATATTTAAGTAATTCCAAGTGCGGGATGATTTTATCAGTTATGATGATGAGGGGATGAACTTCATACACGTGTTAAATCTTTTGTATAGCACGTATCAAATCTAGAGGATTCATTATAACCAATTAAGTTTGCAATGCATTCCAGTGAGCCTTAGAAAGTTTAGAGGAGTTGTAGGCTTTTTAGGTTCTGTTTCTGACGGGACTGTTGTTTCGGCAGCCTGGTCTACGTTCATATGGGAGAATACTATGAAGAGCCCATGCTGTCATTTATGTTGTAGATGCAAAGTCTCCATTCGCTTTGAAGATTCAAAATCTGCAGTGGGTAAGTTGTTTGTCTAATTTGTGTTAGTACTTAGTAGAGCTCAAGATATGCTTGAATGCCGTATCAAAGCCTTTTTTTATTGACAACTGCAGAAAAGGTTCTACGACACCAGGATTTGCAAGGTGCTCCGCTTCTGATAGTAGTAAAAGCCGGTGTATATTAACATTCTGTTCTTCTCCCTTAAGTAGTTTTATGAGGGGGGTGGGGTGTGTGGATGTCTTGAGGAAAAATAAAATAATACTGGCTATTTCCATGCATAATTACTATGCACCTCTTTCAAAAAAAAAAAAAAACTTGAACCTTTGTTTTTTCTGTTAATGCTTGCTCGAGAACGAGGTCATGTCAACTCTCCTTCACCAAAGGAGAAAAAGAAAAAAAGATAACATTCTACCTATAACATATATATAATAGTCTGGAATGAGAAATGAGAAAATTAATCACGACCTACGGTTACTTCTATATTATCCAAAATCCATGACCTAGGAGACTGGGTGTCCATTTTGCGACACCCAAGATCAGAGGCTGTGTCATTTACTCACATTGCTGAAAAGATAACTGTTTATTTTGGACCTTAGGGTTTAATATAATTTTGTGCCAGCTTATGAGTAGCCTTTACAATTTTAATATCTTGTCATCATATAAAGCAGTGTGTTTGATTTCTGGCTTTGATCTCCCATGTGACCATGTGTCTGATTTCTTTTGATCTTTGACACCCTTTACTTTAACAGGATCTTTCTTCAGCAGTTTCATCTGAAGAAGTAGCTCGTTATCTGGATCTGAAAAAGTTGGATGAAGGCATATATGTTTGAAGCTGTTTCAGGATTCGATGGGTAAATTTCCAGTCTAGTGCCTCCTTCCACCTTCAGATGTTTCTTGTCTCATGATTCATACCAACACCCCACACAACACACACACAAAAAAAAAAAACAATTCCGAGCGACTAAAAACACTTGTACTATTTATTCACCTTACATGTGATTTACTATGGAAAAGTGTGGGTTTTTAATTCTCAGTAGTGTTCCTCCCCCCAATGAAACAATTTTCTTCCCAAGTGTTTCCATGTTCTATTTTTGTGGATTAATTTGCTGTTCACTCTGACATTTATTCTCTTTGTGGTCATGGCTTGTATGTCTAAGAAATTAACATGTGTGTTTTAAATTTGGGTTGTTTGCAGTGAGGGATCAAGGGTAGTGTAGATTGGCTGTTGATGCAATGGAGAGAAGCAAAAGGTCTGAGATGAGGAGTGGGCACCTGCTGCTTAAAGAGAGATGTATTCATGATATTCACATCAAGCCTTGTTACATAATTCGCAACCAAGTTTCGTCATTAATGTAAGTGGTGGTATAATCAAATTCAGTTTGTAGTTCCGCGAAGTTTTTGATTGCTTCGCCATTGTTGAGTTCAGGTGATAAAGAATGGTATTCTGACTATTGATTCCATTTTTTGTTTTTCATCTTCTTGTTGTTTCCGAATTCTTCCTCTCTGTGTTTTGTGCAAGGTTTTGAGCAAAAGCTGCTAAGAAATTATGTCTTTTCGCTAAAAACCACAGCTGTGATATGTATACTTCCTAATGCTTTAAGAATGATGTCATATTTTCTAATGTTTTTGCAATGCAATTAGTATATAACCATAACTTTGCTTTATATTTGAAGGAAGTTTTGTGATTGAGGATGTCAAATCGCATATTATTTGTTGTATATTTGAAGTTTCATAATATTAATGTTTGTGCTCATCTTCCAAACTTGATTTCTTGGTTGACGTCATTTATTAGCTTAAAGACTAGTGAGCTCTCATCTCAATTGAGTTATACTTTTTATATGTTTGGAACCAAGCCCTCGGTTGTAATTTTCATCTAATAACGAGGGAGTATATATATTAATATCGAAAAGATTCAATATACACATATACAATACATGTCCCTAATTGACAAATTAAACTAACCTGTAATATGCATGTAGATTTTTATTTCTTCGGACAGGACTAGTCTGACAGTCCTGATGTGTTTTTCTACACAGTTTAGTTAACATCTTGTGTATCAGCCAGAGTGAGATCTCACGATCAATCATTAATGTAAGTGCTTTAATTAGAATATAATAAGTTACAAAATCAGACCCTATTTCTGCCGTGGACTTGATAACCAATTCCAATCACAGCGTCCCCCAAAAAAAACTCGGTCCACTTATTGGATGGCGTTGATATTGATCAGAAATACGTCTTGAGGGTATCTTTCGAAGGACGAAAAGCACTAGAGCAGAGGGAACAATCTCAACCACCTGAAAGCAAACAGCTTAGAAGATTGCCAAAACAAATTACTGGCATACTAATAGTTATCATCAATGCTAAAAGATGTTGGGAGTTCAACTACTCACCATGTATAAAGGAGATTGCCGAAAGGATGAACAGGACATCGACATCAACATCATCATCAAGGCCGAATTGCAGACTAAAATACAAACAAATTCCATTAATTGGTTTGGTTGATGTGCTGAGTACGATATTAAAGGCAGTAAGCAATTTGTTGGTCACTGGAAACTCACCACAATGCATCTAACTGAGAAACATTACAACATATCACGTTATGATACCCACCTGCAACATCAAGCCCATAAATCAACGTTCTTGGCTATTTTAAAATTTAGCTACACGTTACTTTGTTTCATGTTAGTTTCTAACCTTTGAATGAATAAAGGCTATAAGCACAACATTGTAAGAAAACAACGGTGAAGGGTGTGTGTGACATTGTTGAAAGTCAAAGTGTTCCAACCATATATGAAACTGAAAAAATATACGAGTATAGACAGTTAGGTTCAAAGTATTACTTCATAAAGCTTCTTTTGACGTCCCGTAGATTCGATAGGAAAGCGCTTCAGCATAAAGAACATCTGTAAATTGAGTAACTAATACAAATCAATGGAAAACAAAGTAAAGGAGGGATGAGGAAATAATTGCAACTAGACTGCTTCATAATTACTTGATCACTAGCCATATGGATCATTACCTTCCACCCCATACACCAAGAAGCCAAGAGCAGCACTACTAAATGATTGACTGCAATCATCAACTGAAGGGTTTACTCGACATCACAGACCTTCATTTTGTTTACATCACAGACAACACTTATCTAGACTGGCAAACAGATACAAAAACTATAAAGTACTCGAGATTATAACCTGAAAAAAAGAGTTTTGCCGCCTTAAGTCGCTGAATGACCTCTGTTGATGCCCATGAAAATCCAGATGATTATCTGAGGGATAGTTCAATCTATCAGAGCATGGTAATGATCGAAACTTACTTTGGTACACATTAGCAAAAGAATAAACGAAATCCGTAATAATTATGATCACCTGGATGAGGTATACTATTCCATTTAAAATGTAATATGCTGGTCTAAGTCTTTCTGTAGGAAGCGTTCTGCCTGCATAATTCATACAACTTGAAATTTTACACAAGCCTTGCGAAAGTATAAAAGGGAACAATATCATTTCAAGTCATAGAGTAACCTGATTATAAATCTCGGCCAAAATAATACGAGCAGCGTGTAAGTGGAAAAGAAAGAAGTCCAGGAAGATCAAGTAGTATTAATTTCAACAACCTGTATCGAATAAAATCATATTACGTTATGTAAACTGCTAAATTTCATATCTGCAGAACAATAATACTATAAGAGATCCAACACTTATCCGAGAAGAAACGTACACGTGGTCTAATCTGAAACACTTTCCTGTACACTCCAAAAGAATGGCTCTCACTGTCCATACAAGACTTAGTTAATGGATTAGAACAATCAAGACAAATTCAGTAATTTGAGATCATGCAAATCACCCCCCACTCTCTTCTCCTCCCCCCCCTCCCCCCCCCCCCCCCCCCCCACACCTCACACTCCTACCTCCTCTCCTCCCCCCCCCTCCCCCACACTCCCCCAAAAAACCACCCCCCCCCACCCCCCCCCCACCTCCCCCCAAAACAACCCCAACCCCCCCCCTTCCCCCTCCCAACCCCCCAACTCCCCCTGTTGTTTCTCTTTCCCCACACCCCCCCAACACCCCCTAATTCCCTCCCCCACCCCCCCCCGACCCACCCCCCCCCAACCCCTCCCCCCCTCCCCCTACCCCCCCCCCCCCCCCCCCCCCCCCCCCCACACCCACCCCACCCCACCCCCAAACCCCATTCCTAACACCAACCACCCACTACACACCCCCCCCACCACCCTCCTCAACCCCCCCCCCCCCCCCCCCTCCCCCCCCACCCTCCCCCCCTCCCAAACAACACCCCCCCCATGTCACCAACAAACACCTCCCCCAAACCTTCACCCCCAACCCCCCCCCCCCCCCACACACCCCACCCAAAAAAAGTCAAATCTCCTCTAACACTCCACACAACACCTAAAAACACCACACTCCCCTCCCTCCACCCCCCCATCACACACTCTCCCCCCCCCACCCCCTCCCCACCCACCCCCCACCACCCCCACCCCCCACCCCCCCCACCCCACCTCACACACCCCCCATCCCAACACCCACCCCTCACCAACCAACAATCAAACCCACCAACCAACCCCAACAAAAAACATAACAAAAAAACAAACCATTCCACACACCAATAACCCACACCCCCACCCCCCAAAAAAAAAAAAACATACCAAAAGGCTATATATAGAAGCTAAAATGAACGCCCGGAGTAAACAAAACGCCTTACACCATTTACGATTAATTATTAAGTGGTAGGCGAAGGCCATTTGCGTTGTCCATCCGTATTCAGGCACTCTCATGTTGTATGCGGATAATTTGCACCTATAAAAGTACAAAAAAGTCGAAAACATGACAAACTCCATCACAGTTTTAAGGTTTTTACAGCAAACCTTGATTTATTTACTAATGTTTTATGTATTATGCCAACTATTTGTATGTAGAATGCTTCAATATATATAACATTAGGCAGCTCAATAGAGTGAATGCATCCTAATAGTTTAGTCTTCTACTTCAAAAATAGACCGATAATTCAATGTCATTGTTTCCTCATATTCTTGGCGCTCAATAAATGTATTTGCACTTGCAATTTACCACACTAAACACTATTTGTGATTTCAACTAGCAATTTACAAAATTTGACATACTCTATTTGGAACTTTTCATAGACACACTAGTTCAAATACCACCATTTTCATCGGGAGTCTTTCAAACTGGTGCTAACGCTTTCAATTCGGACTTATATATGCCTAGGACTATCTAAGACCAAAAAAAAAAAAATCCTCCTATCTCATCAAATGAATATCGAATCGAAATAACAAACAATGTGTTAACTCATTAAAAACAGGGAATGAGATTAGTGTGGACAACTATGCCATTCATGTAGTACTTGCGGACTCGCCACTCGGTCTATTAAGTACTAAGCGATGAAAGTAATACGGAAGCTTTTACACTACGAGAAATTTGCCATGAAATAGAATCACTTGCCAAGGGCATAGTAATTCTAACAATCTTAAATGGTTAGACTAAAGCGAATGTGTGTGTGCGCAGTGTAGGTGTGTGGTGTTTGGGTAAGCCCGTCATTTTATTTTTGAAAGTACAAACCGTACCACATAGCCGGGCGGCATGCGAACGGCCGAGCATGGCATATTATACTCGAACCACATTTTCCTACTAAGGGTAGAGAAGTAATCTCAAGTTGTACATTCATATTTCGGAACATCCAATTTCTATAGTGGTCGGTTAAATTTCACTACCGTTCTAAGTTACTTACGCGTACCATCTACTACCAATTAAGGAACATACTCCGTAAACACATACATTTAATTAACAAACAAAGAATTGAACCACATATATAGAAAAAATAAATAAAAAAAAAAAATCAAAAATAGAAAGAAGCACTACAAATTAATTAGAAGTACTATAATTAAAAATTAAAAATAATAATAAATTGAAAGAAAAGGTAGTGTACCAAAGCAACGATGGAACAAAGGCATAACTAACACAAAGTGCATAATAAACACATTGTTGTTTGAATTATTATTCTTTTGACCTTCCATCATTTCTTCAACCAATCACCACTTCTTATTCCTACTATTACATTTTGTTGTTTAGTCACTACTACTCCCTTTTATCACCATCAACTTATTCGTCTCGCTTTTTT
>PYUH01004046.1:1631480-1644838 GCA_016808085.1 Suaeda aralocaspica
CCCCCAAAAAAAAAAAAAAAAAAAAAAAAAAAAGCGAAGAACGAAGAAGTTGATGGTGATAAAAGGGAGTAGTAGTGAAATAAACAACAAAAATGTAATAGTAGGAATAAGAAGTGGTGATTGGTTGAATGAAATGATGGAAGGTCAAAAGAATAATAATTCAAACAACAATGGTGTTTATTATGCACTTTGTGTTAGTTATGCCTTTGTTGCCATCGTTGCTTTGGTATCACTACCTTTTCTTTCAATTTAATTAATTATTTTAATTTTTAATTATAGTACGTTCTAATTAATTTGTAGTGCTTCTTTCTATTTTTGATTTTTTTTTTTTTTATTTATTTATTCTATATATGTGGTTCAATTCTTTGTTTGTTAATTAAATGTATGTGTTACGGAGTATGTTCCTTAATTTGGGTAGTAGATGGTACGCCGTAAGTAACTTAGAACGGTAGTGAAATTTATACCGACCACTATAGAAATTGGAAATGTTCCGAAAATATGAATGTACAACTTGAGATTACTTCTCTACCCTTAGTAGGAAAATGTGGTTCGAGTATAATATGCCATGCTCGTGCCGTTCGCATGCCAGCCCGGCTATGTGGTACGGTTGTACTTTCAAAAATAAAAAGTACGGGCGTACCCAAACATGCCCAACACCTAGCACTGGCGCACACACACATTCGCTTTAGTCTAACCATTTAAGATTGTTAGAATTACTATGCCCTTGGCAAGAGTGATTCTTATTTTCATGGCAAATTTCTCGTAGTGTAAAAGCTTCCGTATGTACTTCATCGCCTTAGGTACTTAATAAGACCGAGTAGGCGAGTCGCAAGTACTACATGAATGGCATAGTTGTCCACACTAATCTCATTTCCCTGTTTTTAATTGAGTTAACACATTGTTAGTGTATTTCGATTCGATAATTCATTTGATGAGATAGGAGGATTTTTTTTTTTGGTCTTAGATAGTCCTAGGCATATATAAGTCCGAATTGAAAGCGTTGAGCACCAGTTTGAAAGACTCCCGATGAAAATGGTGGTATTTGAACTAGTGTGTCTATGAAAAGTTCCAAATAGAGTATGTCAAATTTTGTAAATGCTAGTTGAAATCTTACAAATAGTGGTTAAGTGGTGTAAATTGCAAGTGCAAATACATTTATTGAGCAGCCAAGATATTAGGAAACAATGACATTGAATTATCGGTCTATTTTTAGAAGTAGAAGACTAAACTATTAGGATGCAATTCACTCTATTGAGCTGCCTAATGTTATATATATATGAAGCATCTACATACAAATAGTTGGCATAATACATAAAACATTAGTAAATAAATCAAGGTTTGCTGTAAAAACCTTAAAAAACTGTGATGGAGTTTGTCATGTTTTCGACTTTTTTGTACTTTTATAGGTGCAAATTATCCGCATACAAATGAGAGTGCCTGAATACGGATGGACAACGCAAAAGGCCTTCCACTTAATGAATTTAATCGTAAATGGATGTAAGCGTTTTGTTACATTCCGTATCATTTTAGCTTCTATATATATAGCATTTGCATGATCTCAAATTACTGAATTTGTCTTGATTGTTCTAATCCATTAACTAAGTCTTGTATGGACAGTGAGAGCCATTCTTTTTGGAGTGTACAGGAAAGTGTTTCAGATTAGACCACGTGTACGTTTCTTCTCGATAAGTGTTGGATCTCTTATTAGTATTATTGTTCTGCAGATATGAAACATTTAGCAGTTTACATAACGTAATATGATTTTATTCGATACAGGTTGTTGAAATTATACTACTTGATCTTCCTGGACTTCTTTTCTTTTCCACTTACACGCTGCTCGTATTATTTTGGGCCGAGATTTATAATCAGGTTACTCTTATGACTTGAAATGATTATTGTTCCCTTTTATACTTTCGCAAGGCTTGTGTAAAATTTCAAGTTGTATGAATTATGCAGGCAAGAACGCTTCCTACAGAAAGACTTAGACCAGCATATTACATTTTAAATGGAATAGTATACCTCATCCAGGTGATCATAATTTATTACGGATTTCGTTTATTCTTTTGCTAATGTGTACCAAAGTAAGTTTCGATCATTATCCATGCTCTGATATATTGAGCTATCCCTCAGATAATCATCTGGATTTTCATGGGCATCAACAGAGGTCATTCAGCGCTTAAGGCGGCAAAACTCTTTTTTTCAGGTTATAATCTCGAGTACTTTATAGTTTTTTGTATCTGTTTGCCAGTCTAGATAAGTGTTTGTCTGTGATGTAAACAAAATGAAGGTCTGTGATGTCGAGTAACACCTTCTAGTTTGATGATTGCAGTCATATCATTTAGTGCTGCTCTTGGCTTCTTGGTGTATGGTGGAAGGTAATGATCCATATGGCTAGTGATCAAGTAATTATGAGCAGCTAGTTGCTAATTATTTCCTCATCCCTCCTTTACTTTGTTTTCCATTGATTTGTATTAGTTTACTCAATTTACAGATTGTTCTTTATGCTGAAGCGCTTTCCTATCGAATCTACGGGACGTCAAAAGAAGCTTTATGAAGTAATACTTTGAACCTAACTGTCTATACTCGTATATTTTTTTCAGTTTCATATATGGTTGGAACACTTTGACTTTCAACAATGTCACACACACCCTTCACCGTTGTTTCTTATACAATGTTGTGCTTATAGCCTTTATATCATTCAAAGTGTTAGAAACTAACATGAAACAAAGAACGTGTAGCTAAATTTTAAAATAGCCAAGAACGTTGATTTATGGGCTTGATGTTGCAGGTGGGTATCATAACCGTGATATGTTGTACATGTTTCCTAGTTAGATGCATTGTGGTGAGTTTCCAGTGACCAACAAAATTTGCTTACTTGCCTTTAATATCGTACTCAGCACATCAACCAAACCAATTAATGGAATTTGTTTGTAATTTTAGTCTGCAATTTCGGCCTTTGATGATGATGTTGATGTCGATGTCCTTGTTCATCCTTTCGGCAATCTCCTTTATTACATGGTGAGTAGTTGAACTCCCAACATCTTTTAGCATTGATGAGATACTATTAGTATGCCAGTAATTTTGTTTTTGGCAATCTTCTAAGCTGTTTGCTTTCAGGTGGTTGAGATTGTTCCCTCTGCTCTAGTGCTTTTCGTCCTTCGAAAGATACCCTCAAGACGTATTTCTGATCAATATCAAGCCATCCAATAAGTGGACCGAGTTTTTTGGGGGACGCTGTGATTGGAATTGGTTATCAAGTCCACGGCAGAAATAGGGTCTGATTTTGTAACTTATTATATTCTAATTAAAGCACTTACATGTAATGATGTCGTAGAGATCTCACTCTGGCTTGATAACACAAGAATGTTAACTAAACTGTGTAGAAAAACACATCAGACTGTCAGACTAGTCCTGTCCTGAAGAAATAAAAAATCTACATGCATATAATCAGGTTAGTTTAATTTGTCAATTAGGGACATGTATTGTATATGTGTATATTGATACTTTTCGATATTATATATATACTCCCTCTGTTATTTAGATGTAAAAATTACAACCGAGGGCTTGGTTCCAAACATATAAAAAGTATAACTCAATTTGAGATGAGAGCTCACTAGTCTTTAAGCTAATAAAATGACGTCAACACAAGAAATCAAGTTTGGAAGATGAGCACAAACATTAATATTATGAAACTTCAAATATACAACAAATAATGCCAGATTTGACATCCTCAATCACAAAACTTCCTTCAAATATAAAGCAAAAGTTGATGGTTATATACTAATTGCATTGCAAAAACATTAGAAAATATGACATCATTTCTTAAAGCATTAGGAAGTATACATATCACAGCTGTGGTTTTTAGCGAAAAGACATAATTTCTTAGCAGCTTTTGCTCAAAACCTTGCACAAAACTACAGGAGAGGAAGAATTTCGGAAACAACAAAGAAGATGAAAAACAAAAACATGGAATCAATAGTCAGATTACCATTCTTTTATCACCTGAACTCAACAATGGCGAAGCAATCAAAAACTTCGCGGAACTACAAACTGAATATTGATTATACCACCACTTATCAATTAATGACGAAACTTGGTTGCGAATTATGTACAAAGGCTTGATGTGAATATCATGAATACATCTCTCTTTAAGCAGCAGGTGCCCGACTCCTCAACATCTCAGACCTTTTGCTTCTCTCCATTGCATCAACAAGCCAATCTACACTACCCTTGATCCCTCTACTGCAAACAACACCAAATTTAAAACACACTATGTTAATTTCTTAGACATACAAGCCATGACCACAAAGAGAAATAAATGTCAGAGTGAACAGCAAATTAATCCACAAAAATAGAACATGGAAACACTTGGGAAGAAAATTGTTTCATTGGGGGGAGGAACACTACTGAAGAATTAAAAACCCACACTTTTCCATAGTAAATCACATGTAAGGTGAATAAATAGTACAAGTGTTTTTAGTCGCTCGGAATTGTTTTTTTTTTGTGTGTGTGTGTGTGTTGGGGGGTGTTGGTATGAATCATGACAAGAAACATCTGAAGGTGGAAGGAGGCACTAGACTGAAATTTACCCATCGAATCCTGAAACAGCTTCAAACATATATAGCCTTTCATCCAACTTTTTCAGATCCAGATAACGAGCTACTTCTTCAGATGAAACTGCTGAAGAAAGATCCTGTTAAAGTAAAGGGTGTCAAAGATCAAAAGAAATCAGACACATGGTCACATGGGAGATCAAAGCCAGAAATCAAACACACTGCTTTATATGAATGACAAGATATTAAAAATTGTAAAGGCTACTCATAAGCTGGCACAAAATTATATTAAACCCTAAGGTCCAAAATAAACAGTTATCTTTTCAGCAATGTGAGTAAATGACAGCAGCCTCGTGATCTTGGGTGTCGCAAAACTGGACACCCTAGTCCCTAGGTCATGGATTTTGGTAATAATATAGAAGTAACCGTAGGTCGTGATTAATTTTCTCATTTCTCATTCCAGACTATTATATGTATATGTTATAGGTAGAATGTTATCTTTTTTCTTTTTCTTCCTTTGGTGAAGGAGAGTTGACATGACCTTCGAGTTCTGAGCAAAGCATTAACAGAAAAAACGAAAAGGTTCAAAGTTTTTTTTTTTTTTTGAAAAGAGGTGCATAGTAATTAAATGCATGGAAATAGCCAGTATTAATTTTATTTTCCTCAAGACATCCTACACACCCCCCTCATAAAACTACTTAAGGGAGAAGAAACAGAATGTTAATATACACCTGCTTGTTAGCTACTATCAGAAGCGGAGCACCTTGCAAATCCTGGTGTCGTAGAACCTTTTCTGCAGTTGTCAATAAAAAAAAGGCTTTGATACGGCATTCAAGCATATCTTGAGCTCTACTGAGTACTAACACAATATTAGACAAACAACTTACCCAATGCAGATTTTGAATCTTCAAAGCGAGATGGAGCATTTGCATCTACAACATAAATGACAGCATGGGCTTCTTCATAGTATTTCTCCCATATTGAACGTAGACCAGGCTGCCGAAACAAACAGTCCCGTCAGAAACAGAACCTAAAAAGCCTACAAACTCCTCTAAACTTTCTAAGGCTCACTGGAATGCATTGCAAACTTAATTGGTTATAATGAATCCTCTATGATTTGATAACGTGCTATACAAAAGATTTAACACGTGATGAAGTTCATCCCCTCATCATCATAACTGATAAAATCATCCCGCACTTGGAATTACTTAAATATGAAATTGTTTCGTAACTGAATACCCCAATGAGCCAAATTCATGATTGAACTAGTCAAGCCAAGAAAATTTAGTTGTAAGAGTTTCAGACGAGGTTAAATCAGGCAGAGTTAATTCTAGATCTTGGCAAGGCTTGCAGATACCCCTATGAGGCTACGATACTAAATTTCCTAAATACTCCCACCTCAGTACTCGTATAACAACTTGTATCTTGTAAAAAGCAATTTCCAATGTAAAAACTAAATCATAAAAAATTTTCTCCACCGCATAAAAAAGTGCCTTAGGCAAATGCCTCATCAAGGTACATCTAGAACAAAAAACATATACTTCGGAGCAAATATGAAGCCCAATTATGACGTACACAACACCTTTGATTGCACAAGAGGACGACAAAACAATACTTGGCACTAAAATATAAATACAAAATAATACTTCATGGAAACCCTCAATGAATTGCAGAACAGTGATTGCAATTCACAACAGTAATTAAATAAAAATCCAAAAGCAATATTTAGTCTCAGATGAAAAGCATACCTGGCCACCCAAGTCCCAGAAAACAAGTTTAGTGTTTCCAACTTCTATGCGACCAATATTTAGCCCAACAGTTGGAACAATTCGATCAGGTGGAAGGCCTTCCAAGTTTAAGTATAGTTCTTTCAACTTCTCCAGTAATGTCTGCAAGGTATATTTTGTCAATGACGTAATGTTTTTAGAAAATCTTTTAGTCAAATTTTCTGGTGCCAATTAAATGAACAATATCTAGTTGGAAACAGTAAATGAAAGAAGAAATTTGAGAAATTAATAGCAAATAGAAAACATAATCAGCCCTATTAACAAATGCTAAATTGGGAACCATGTAAAGGTTCAAACTAATCCTACTCCCAAGCCATTTTATGATTATATCTCACAGACTCACGGTCAATCTACAGAGTATGTGTGCTGGGGTTTTTAGGATCCTTTTTCTTTTCTTTTTGGAAGTTCCCTCGGCTCTAAGCCCCTAACCAACTTTGGAGTTTGGATGGAATAGGAGGCCCGGATTTCTGCTTATAAATGGAGCAAAATGGTACAAAGAAGCTGGTCTCAAATTCAGTGACTTAGCATACGATAACAAGCAAAAGTTAGGGCACGAACACTGTTGTCATTTTGTAAAAAAAAAAAAGTAGCTCAGCAAGACAAACAACACCTAGAGTCCCAGAGAATCAGAGATGATTAAAGTCTCACAGTAGAAATCACACAACAAATTCATACATGATAATCATCAATCAAATATGATTTCATGTTAAATTATCATACTAAACAAATAAGTGAATATAAAAAAAATTAAAAAAGATAAATGATAAAGAGTGGCAAAGTCTACAAAAAGGGAAAATAATTACAGTACCGTTTTTCCAGCTTTGTCGATACCAAGAATAAGAACATGGAATTCAGTCTTGCTAAACATGTACTTCCAGAATCCATACATAAGAGAGAACATCCCTGCTGAATTTCTTGATCGTTAGCTCGCAACTTCTCTTACACTAGTAAGAGCCTGACAAACCGCCAATAACCACCATGTTCCTCCTCCGAGCTACTGGGGGCTAAACACATCAAACAAACAAAATGAAAACCGGAAACATACTAAAACCGACACCCCAATTACATAAGAAGACAAACTACATAGGATACAATCACATGATTACATCCATTTAACTAACTCTATTTTATAATTTCAATTTCCAACAACAATAGTAATAGCAGAGCCTTAATCCTGAAAGACGGAGCCGACTCCTCCAAGACACCACTAGATACATCATTCGCCTCGTCCACCAAAATCATCTACCCCCATTCCCCTCTATCTAGTATCCTAGTGCCAAAACCTCCTCTAAACCTTCTATTCAAATCTCTCAACGCAACTTCCACACAATAAAAAACAATATTCATAAATTTCAAAATTCCAATACATTCATAAATTCAACATATAATTCAGCTTAAAACATCATATGAAACCCTAAAACACAAGCTTCAGCAATTTAAATATGTGCCGAGGATGCCCGCGCAATGAATCAGTAAACCATAATCACTCATCAAATAACAAGTAATTAACAACAAATCACCTGTATAACAAACATTAGTTTTTCCTTCAATTTTCATCTAAAAAACATCAAATCAAACAATAAAATCAACAATTTTAATAACACAAACACCAATTCTTCAAATCAGATTATCAGATCATATAAACAAACAAAATGCAATTAATATCAACAAAATGACAATCATCTACAACTTTATTCATCAGATTCAAGTTGAATTTAGCGTCGAAATAAATTGAAATTATACAATCACAAAATTCAAATAGAAACGACAACAAAAAATCGAATTTTACAGATTATCAAACGAATAATCGAAGTAAATGAATCGAAATTATGTGTAAATCATGAATTTATAGCTTGAATTTGTGAAAAAAAATTTAACAAATTTGATATAAAGAAAAAATTGAAGATCTGAGAAATAGAAGAGAGAAAATTACTTGAGAATCATGGAAACTGGAAATGAGAAATTGATAATCGAAGAAATTGAAGATGCAAGAAAACGGAATTATACTAATGCTTTGCTGCTCAAATGGCGACTTTACTACTAGAAAAACAAAAGGAAAATTAGAAAGAAAAAATGGACACTAATCGTAGAATTTGGGGATAATAAGGGGTAATTTTGTCATTTGGAATGGGGATTTACTCATTTACCCTTTGAAGTGGGAATATTTTAGGAAATTGCTTGATAAATAAATCTTCATACCTAGGTTGCACAAAAATGAATAACAGTACGTATACGAACATAAAACGGATATGGAAAAATACCATTGAAAAAAATGAGGATACGGATACGTGAAAGAAAATAATAAGAAAATATATAAATTTTGAAATAATTTCAATAGAACATAGAGGCAAACATCAAATTTAATGATGATAATACGGTTATTAAATATAAAGATTATTCAAAAACTAAAAGTCATAAACAATTAAAGCGGGAAAAATTACTTTGGAGGTTATGGCAGGTTGGAGGTGTGTGCGCAACCTAATCCATAGGGATTTTTTTTGTTTTGTTTAGGGAGTCACAAGGGCAGAGGTGAGAATCGATACCAAGATCTCTTGTACCTGAATGAGAAGCTTTACCACGTTAGCTATCCCTCACTCTCACCTAATCCATACGTTTCAATTTATTCGTTACGTTTTGACTTTGGACAGTATTTATAAACTATGCTTTGACCGTTGTTTGTATTTTATATACAAGTAATATGAAATCTTGTTTAATTCGTCTTGTTTTATTCTACTAAAAAATCAAATTTTTATAATTTTTACAAATACAAAATTAAAGACATAAGCATTACAAAATTCGCATTGGCAAACATGTATAAATGAAATGTAAAGAATAAAATGAAACGGAGGGATTACTCTTTAAATAAATAAAAAGGCCACATGGAAAATACTTCGTATATTGAATGCAGTAAAAATCAGCTTTATTCTTAGTAAATTGTTAATAATTTTAGCAAAATTGAGTTTAGTTTAGTAAAAACTAATTCAGCTCAATAATAAGTTCAGAACAGCAAAAATAAATTTAGATAAGCAAAAATATGTTTAGATCAACAAATATATGTTAACGACAACAAAACATAAATTCATAACTAATTTTTACTAAGGAACAAATTAAAATTAATGTTTCTATTTTTTTGTCCATCCTTATTAAATTATAATCGATTCTTCTTTTCTCCCTCATAATTTCCGAAGCTGCCTACATAGTTCACATCATTGATCCCTATTTGCAAATGACAACAACTTTGCTGAGGTGGATGATGATGGAAAATATAAAGATTATTATTTCAAGGTGTCATTTTTTACCTATTTTCTAGTGTTGAATATGTAAACTTGGGAAAAAAAATGATACAATGTACTTGAAATTAGTTAAAACACTTGATCAATGGTGCTTGAATAATGCATGGGCAAGCAATTATTAACGCCTAAAGAACAATCAAAGAGTCACAGTTTAACGCCTGTCATTAATTAGGTTATTTCACTTTTGCACCCGAATACTTTTCAGGTAGTACCACATTAGTGTTGAATCATTTTTTAGGTAGTAACATGCATGTTAGTTTCTCGTCGTGTTTTAGTAACTATCATATTAATTAGCGCCTGATCGTTTTCAAATACAATTGAAAAAATTGATTGTTTTCAACAAATTGGAAATCAAGTGAACTTCGATTTCAAATATAGTTGAGCAAATAATTGAAAAATAAAAAATCCCAATAAAAAAACTAATGTACTGGAGATTGGACCAAATTAAGATGGCAAATTGGTTAGGGATGAAGCTGCAATGTCTACTGTTAAAAGAAGAGGCACATTTCTTATTTCATTATATTTTAGGATTTAATAAGTAATTTTAATCATGAATTAACCTTTAATGACTTGTGTATTTAGAATTTTTTATACTATACTTAGTAATAACCTCGTAAATACTTTATATTCTTTCCTCCAAAACCATACTTAATACACATACTAAGCAAGTGAGAAAGTTATTTTTCATTTCCTCCATTGATCGTAGCTCTGATACCATATTGTGCTTTAACATAAATTATAATTTGCGGAAACACATCAACAAACGGATATATACGCATATTAATTATTAACCTCATGTATAGATTGATATACCTCTGACAAGTATCTCGTTGATGTTTATACGAGTGAGTTACGGGCCTCCTTATTAGAAACTCAAACGAATCTCCTCTAATGGCTAGCACCAACAAATTCGAACCCCATGGGTTTTGATAGATTAGATCAATGAAGGAAGTGAAAATTTTTCCCACTCAATCATTATGTGTTTCACGTACGTATGGTTTTGGGGAAAAGAGGATGATAGTTTTTTCGAAACAATTTTTGCAACTACTTCATTAGGCTTAGATTAGGGGTGTGCAAAAGCGGGTAGTGGATTTTAATACCCGAGACCTACCCAGAAAAGGCGTGTTGGGTAAGCGGGTACGCACGATTTCATTTTTCTATTGTTTTTTCAAGTAAAGTATAGTTGGACAAATTAAAATATTTGTGTTCCTACTTCAAATTACAAATATGTTCTTTTTTTTACAAGAGTGAAAGCAAAATGAACATAGAAAAAACATAAAATACATAGTACATCACTTCATAATAAAGAGGCAACATAGTTCATCGCTAAGATATGGAAAATAGTAACTTAGTAAAATGAGAAACAAAAGCAAAAAATCAAAAAAGCAAAAATATTTATAAAAAAAAGAGAAGAAAAAATAGAAAAATCAAAGCTACCCATGAGTAAGAATTACAACAAAGCTAAACAAAAAAATTAGAAAAACAAAGCTAAACCAAATAACAATAGTGAGAGGAAAAAGAAACAATAAGACTGTGAATCTGTGCTAGTAAGAGTGAAAGAGAAAGGCAGTGAGTCACTGAGTTGTGCGGAAAAAAAAAGCTCAATCTAAACTAAAAAAAGTTAGGAAAAATGAAAATATAGAAATTGAACCGGGTGTTGGATACCCCAAACAACAAGATTCGACACCCGTACCTGGTCCAAAATATTTTTTGTACCCGGTATGCAAGTACCCAACTTGTAAAAATTAATTTTAGCCCCAAAATTACCCGTTTTTTATGATCGATTGATTGTGTAGTGCGAGTACCGGGCTAGGTCCGACAAAGAATTTAAATTCCATACCCGCACTACCCGATCAATCTAAACGGGTAGTGCGGGTATGGAATCGAAATTCTCTGCCGGACCTCTTAAATTCTAAATGATTTTTAGCCACAAAATTACCCCTAGTTTAGATTGATTTAAATATAAATCATTTAGTTTTTAAGAGGTCTGACAAAGAAGTGTATAGAATCTAGTTGTTAGTTCTAATAAACATTTTGGGGAGGTTGTAAATAAAAAAATGATAAAACCAAATCAAATCAAACAATAATTATTCATCAACTTGTAAAAGAAGGAAAACGTTGTTGTTTACTACACGTCTAACTATTAGAAGCATGAAATTTTGTGGCCAACTAAACTCATCGTTAAGTATGATAGGGTAAACTGAGTCAAACCATAAAGCTATCGTTGGGTGATTACAACATGTATGTTTTATGATATCACTTTAAAAAAAAAAAAAAAAACAACAATGTAATAGAGGTAGATTCTAAAGTGTTAAAATCAATAATTGTGTAATACACTAAATCATAATATCTTGACATAACTACCAAGTTCTCAAATAACCTTTAATGACTATAAGCTAAATTACTAAGACTCTATTCTCTGCATCTTCCAAAAATAAATTAAATCCAGTAAAAATAAGTTCCATTCAACAAATTTGGTGAATGCATGCTGTCCTGCTACACATGTTGACAATGTTATTCCAATAATTATTGTCCTTACCATTTCCAAACAATACAATGACAATATAAACATATGATGTTCAAAAATTAGTAATTACACAACTTATTATATGTACTACGCATTTCATATACAAAGTATCATTAAATAGTAAAACTTTTCGCCGTTGATTCTCCTTCTCGCCTGTATTCCACAACCACAACAATGATCCTTACGTAAATCTATAATTATCATAACTAGGGATGGTCATGGGGCGGGTCTGGCTGGACCCAGACCCAGATTTTGGGGTATGGATCCAGATCCGCCCCAGATCCAATGGGTCTAAAAAATTTGGACCCTTACCCAGACCCTGTGGGTGTGGCGGGTCTGATGGGTTTAGTGGATCTGGCGAGTCTATGAAAGAGTCTAAGTTATATAGCAGTTATAGCAACAAAATTAAATCGTATAATTTTAATGAACCTATCTCGTGAATACAATTTCAAATCTCAGTACAATTTTGAGATAAGATTAAATTAGTCTAAACTAAAATGAGTTCGAATAAATCAAATTAATTACATACGAGTTTAGATTAATTACATACAAGGTCATATACGAGATAAATTATATATTAATTATATACAAGAACATTAAAGATTGTTTACTTGTTTGTTTTATGTTATATTATACTATATATATATTTTAAAAAAATTAATGGGTCCATGAGGCGAGTATGGAGTGAATCTAAGTCCAAATTGTTGAGATCCAGACCCAGACCCATTTAGTTAACCCTAGACCCAGATCCGCCCCAAACCCACTAAGTCTAAAAATATTGGACCCAAGACCCTTATACATGGGGCGGATCCACAGGGTCTGGGGCGGGTCCTAGACCCATGACTATCCCTAATCATAACTAGTACTCTGTATATTTTTATATCATATACTCCCATTTCACGAAAATTTTTGGGGAAATACTGGGGGGTCACTGTGATTTGGTTCTTTGACAAATCACAGGGGTAAAATTGTAAAATACCATAAACATTATTGAAAATAGTTAGTTAAGGATAGTAGATGTACAATACTGTCAGTAATCTTTAACTGAAGCCCATAACCAAAATTAGCTATTTTTTTACAATTCTGCCACTGGACCTACCTGTGATTTGCTCCAACACAAATCACGGTTATCTACTGGACACAGCTCAAATTTTTTAACTTTACACTTTAACCAAACATTAAAAAAAAAAAAAAAAAA